>JAODAL010003223.1:0-178064 GCA_025379985.1 Phyllomedusa bahiana
TTTTTCCGTCTGGTGGACACAGATGGTTCCGCCACGTCATGGCCCTCGCTTGCCCCAATACCAGATGCCGAGCAGGCATTTCTTTGCCAGAAAAGCCGTCCCTGCCCTGCCAGCCACGTGTCATCTAAAATTTCAAGCGCGTTGTCTGCATCTGTGTCCGAAAATTCCATCTCACCACCGACACATGGACTAGTAAGCACGGCCAAGGCCGCTATATCTCTGTGACACTCACTGGTGAGCTGGGTGGATGTCTCTGGGGTAGACGGTGGCTCTCAGGCTCGGCGCACGCTCTTCAAAACCGCAGGGATGGTGCAGGGCTCTTTCCCCCAAGGTCCTCTGGTGGCATCACGTGCCCAGAGACACCAGGCCGTGTTGAAATTAATCTGCCTTGGAGACCGTCCACACACAGCGCTGGCTGGGTGACAAGAACCTTGTGCCAGGCAAGGTGGTGTGCGATAACGGGCGAAATCTGCTGGCCGCCCTTAAGATCGGTAGGCTGGAGCACATCCCTTGCCTGGCACATGTCATGAACCTTGTCGTCCAGAAATTTCTAAAGAGCTACCCGGGTCTGAACTTTCTGCTGAAGAAGGCTCGAGGTCTGAGTTCGCACTTCCGCCGTTCGCACCCTGCTTCGTCCCGCCTGGCTGCGTTGCAGCGTCAGCTCGGCCTCCCCGTCAACCGTCTCATTGTTGACGTGGCAACACGCTGGAATTCCACCCTCCACAGCTCCAGCGATTGTGGCAGCAGCGCAATGCCATTACGCAGTACGAAGTGACACATGGCCTGACAAGCAGCGGTACGGACCTCGGGGTGTTTGAACCACCGAGAGTGGAGGCAGGTGAAAGAGCTCTGCACCATCCTTGCCAGTTTTGAAGAAGCCACCAAAATGGTCAGTGCGGACAATGCCCTTGTCAGCATGAGCATTGTGGTGATCTTAGTTCTGGAACGATCGTTGGACACTCTGAAACAACAGGTCCCGCCAGCGACGGAGGAGGAGACGGACACAGATGCGGACACGGAGCCTTTCTCTCCGTCAAATCCACAAGGCCCGACAGTTTCACAATTTCATCGGTCTTCATTAGGCAGTGGTTCGGGGTCCAGAGCTAGTGCAAGGTGGCGCATCAGCTCTCAGGGTGCATCATCTGAGGCAAGTCAGGGCTGTTTTTGAAGCTGTGCCGGAGGCAGCGGAGGAGGAGGGGGAGGAGGAGGTATTCCTAGACACCGATGTTACCGACGTCCCTGCCTTGGAAAGAGGTTGGCGCGAATTTGAGGCGGAGGAGGAAGATGAGGAAGATCAGTTTGCTAGTGCCCCTCGACCCAGAGGCTTGGGAAATCAAGGCTCCATCTCTCACATGAGTGCTTGGATGCTCCATTTCCTCCAACATGATCCCCGCATTAAGGCCATCAAAATGAACAACAGTTACTGGGTGGCCACCCTCCTGGATCCCCGGTACAAAACAAAAATCAGCACTTTCCTTCCACCCACCCAAATAGAGAGTAAAATGCAGGAAATTGAAACCTTGCTGATGATCAACTGAGACATCTGTTGCGTCTAGCTTTCACGTTCCCCAAATCTCACGGTGGAACAACATCAGCACTGAACAGCAAGTAAGTGCCAAGTAGCCGTACGGCACAGCGGCAACAGGCAGGCAAGTGCAGAAGCCTAATGTGACCGTCTGCAATCTTTATTTACCCACCTCACCAAAGCTCATGCAATGCAGCGCCCCACATACAACACCCAGAGACCACTTAAGATCATGCAACACTATCTGCGTCTCAACACCGATTTTTGTATTGTTCCTGGACCCAATAGACTTCTGGGTATCCAAAATGGACGAATGGCCCGAGGCTGGCTCGTCACGCCATACGAGGTGTTGTCCTGCCCACAGCCAGCGTCATATCTGCGGACCTTCATCACAGCAGGAGAGTCATTACAGACAAACCATCCCTTTCCACAGATAATTGGATCGTTTGACTTTCATAAGATAAATCAGCAATGATCTCTGATGATGTTGTGCCACCAATTTGCGATCACCGATTATTGCAGCTACTTCACATTTCCTTTCAAACAGAAATGGTCTCTTGATAACTTTTTTTTAAAATGTTCATTTTCTTACTGCATTTTTTATTCTCTGTTTCCCAACATTCATTTTGCTGGTTTTTTGCCTGGAGAACGTAAAAGACAGCAAAGTTTCATTGACAACACCGTATCCATTTACTCCACTTTAGTCTTAAGAAGTTTTCGCATTGCATTTTTTGAGTCATGTTGCTGTGAGATACAGCAATAACAGCAGGTCCTTGCAGACAAACCGTATTCAAATTTTACTCCTCACTTTTAATAGTCTGAAAGTTTTCGCATTATCAATGGTTTTGAGGTCATGTTGCTGTGAGATACAGCAATAATCATGGTCCTTTGGAACAGAAATGTGACTTCTAAGTGGCATTTCTCCCTCACAATTTTTAATAGTGGCTGAGAAGTCATATTTATAATTTTTTGGGGTCATGTTGCTGTGAGATACAGCTATAATTATGGTCCTTTGGAACAGAAATGTGGCTTCTAAGTGGCATTTCTCCCTCACAATTTTTAATAGTGGCTGAGAAGTCATATTTATAATTTTTTGGGTCATGCTGCTTTGAGATACAGCAATAATACATGGTCCTTTGTAACAAAATGTGGCTTCTAATGGCATTTTTCCCTCACAATTTTCAAAGTGGCTGAAAGTCATTTTAAATTTTTTGGGGTCATGTTGCTGTGAATGCAGCAATACTACTGGTCCTATTTAAAAAATGTTGTTTCTAACAGACATTTGTTCTTCACAATTGTCAAAGTGGCTCAAGGGTCATGCTTATGAATTTTTTGGGCATTTCTGCTGTTGAAGCAGCATACTACAGGTCCTATTTAAAAATGTTGTTTCTAAAAAACAATTCTTATTCACAATTGACCAAAGTGTCTCAATGGTCATGCTTTTAATTTTTGGGTGAATTTTGCTGTGACATGCAGCTATACTACAGGTCCTATTCTAAAAAATGTTGTTTCTAACAGACATTTGTTCTTCACAATTGTCAAGACAAGGGTGATGGTGCTGTCAGAAACAGGAATAGGTAGGACACTGTTAATGGACACATATTGCAAAATGACTTGTTTTTGCAAGATCTTTAACATAGCTATCAATCCCTGTATTGAGACAACCCATTTAATACAATGAAAAAAAGAGAAACAAAGACATGGTGGGATTCCATCCTATTTTAAAAATGTGTTTTCTAGAATTAAAGTACTAAAAAACTTGCATGTACAAAATAGCTGTTAAAAAAATTCCTCTGAATTGTACAAGGGAGGTACAGGAAAACTTGACCAGATGTAGGTTATTCAGAGGACATGGAGTATGGAGCACGGACAGAGAACAAAGTACAGAGACCATTTCCTCCAGCACGTTGAGTAAAATGAGAAAAAGAATGCCAAGATAAAGGGCACCTGGGTGTAACAGGAGCGTTAACCACCAGTATTTCCAAGTGAAGCTCAATTGGTCCACACTCATACGGAGGGGCAAGCGCTACCCAGGTATTGACTGTGTACAGAGGAAGGCTGGAGTTCTCACACTTCCGCTTCCGCACTCTGCTTCAGCACGACAGTTTTCGTTGCTGCGTCATCAGGGCATTTTAACCTGCGTGTTAATAGATGACGGACGCCAGCCTGGGCTTTCACCGCACCCACTGTAACTCCGGCCCTGGGTCATGCTGTGGCCCAGGACAGGTATAGTCAATGTCCAGTTCAACTAAAATGGTGGTTGAAAGACTCCTTTTTCCGGCACTTTTTAAATGTGGGGGTCATGCAGGTTTGGGGCTCATGCTGTGGCCCAGGACAGGTATAGTCAATGTCCAGTGAAACTAAAATGGTGGTTGAAAGACTCCTTTTTCCGGCACTTTTTAAATGTGGGGGTCATGCAGGTTTGGGGCTCATGCTGTGGCCCAGGACAGGTATAGTCAATGTCCATTTTACACTAAAATGGTGGTTGAAAGACTCCTTTTTCCGGCACTTTTTAAATGTGGGGGTCATGCAGGTTTGGGGCTCATGCTGTGGCCCAGGACAGGTATAGTCAATGTCCAGTGAAACTAAAATGGTGGTTGAAAGACTCCTTTTTCCGGCACTTTTTAAATGTGGGGGTCATGCAGGTTTGGGGCTCATGCTGTGGCCCAGGACAGGTATAGTCAATGTCCAGTGAAACTAAAATGGTGGTTGAAAGACTCCTTTTTTCCGGCACTTTTTAAATGTGGGGGTCATGCAGGTTTGGGGCTCATGCTGTGGCCCAGGACAGGTATAGTCAATGTCCAGTGAAACTAAAATGGTGGTTGAAAGACTCCTTTTTCCGGCACTTTTTAAATGTGGGGTCATGCAGGTTTGGGGCTCATGCTGTGGCCCAGACAGGTATAGTCAATGTCCAGTGAAACTAAAATGGTGGTTGAAAGACTCCTTTTTCCGGCACTTTTTAAATGTGGGGTCATGCAGGTTTGGGGCTCATGCTGTGGCCCAGGACAGGTATAGTCAATGTCCAGTGAAACTAAAATGGTGGTTGAAAGACTCCTTTTTCCGGCACTTTTTAAATGTGGGGGTCATGCAGGTTTGGGGCTCATGCTGTGGCCCAGGACAGGTATAGTCAATGTCCAGATAACCTAAAATGGTGGTTGAAAGACTCCTTTTTCCGGCACTTTTTAAATGTGGGGTCATGCAGGTTTGGGGCTCATGCTGTGGCCCAGGACAGGTATAGTCAATGTCCAGTGAAACTAAAATGGTGGTTGAAAGACTCCTTTTTCCGGCACTTTTTAAATGTGGGGTCATGCAGGTTTGGGGCTCATGCTGTGGCCCAGGACAGGTATAGTCAATGTCCAGTGAAACTAAAATGGTGGTTGAAAGACTCCTTTTTCCGGCACTTTTTAAATGTGGGGGTCATGCAGGTTTGGGGCTCATGCTGTGGCCCAGGACAGGTATAGTCAATGTCCAGTTGAAACTAAAAAGGTGGTAGAAATACTCCTTTTTCAGGCACTTTTTAATTGTGGGGTCATGCAGGTTGTGGGCTCATGCTGTGGCCCAGGACAGGTATAGTCAATGTCCAGTGAAACTAAAATGGTGGTTGAAAGACTCCTTTTTTTCCCGGCACTTTTAAAAATGAGGGTCAAGCAGGTTTGGGCTCATGCGTGCCCCAGACAGTTATAGTCAATGTCCACTGTAAAACTAAAATGGTGGTTGAAAACTCCTTTTTCCGGCACTTTTAAATGTGGGGTCATGCCATTGTCTCTGCTGTGCCCAGGACAGGTATGTCAATGTCCAGTTTCAACTAAAAATGGTGTTGAAAACTCCTTTTTCCGCACTTTTAAATGTGGGTCATCAGGTTTTTCTCATCTGCGTTCAGGACAGAGGGATATTCAATTCCATTCAAGTAACATGATGGTTTCAAAATCATACTGCCTATTCTGGCACTTTTAAATTTGTGGTGAAGCATTTAAGGTCAGGCTGTGTACAAAAACAGGAAGTAAATTGTCGTCGGACTTTTTCTGTGACTTTTATAATCTAATGGTGTTGCCTAAGTTGAAGCATCGAAATCCAATTGACTGTTGTGATGTTAAATTCAGCTTCTCCAGCTTGTTTGTGTAATAATAAGGTGTATTGTCTCTCACCATAGACTTTAATGTCATCCAGCCATATTCGATCTCACTATCGTAAAACCCTTATCGATAGCGGCCGACGATCGACTATCTATTGACTCGATAGCCAACCAATCGCTCAACACTAATACCACACGAGCCAAGAAAGAGTATAAGAAGCCAAAGCTGCCGCCCAACAACCAAGCCGTTCCGTTGCAAACATGAGCACCCATGTCTAACATGCCACAAACTATGCTGGTCAGATTTTTTTGTTGTTTTCCAGTGGATCCGGGGGTTTTTTTTGTGTTTATGTAGTCCCTCGAAATTTAGTCACCTTGTCGGATAGATGGCTCACACAGTTTTTCCGCTCCAACCTAGGTGCCAACACCTCAATGTTACCTACTACAAAATGGCAAAACTCCCCCATATTGGACTTGAGTGACTTTCACTGTGTGTTTTTTTTTTTTTTTTTTTTTTGTTTTTTTTTTTTTTTTTTTTTGTTTTTTTTTTTTTTTGTTGCCTTAGGAAGTGAACTGTGATCGCCTCACTGTTTTGGTCCTCAAAGCTTTAACCACCTCAAGATTGGAAGCAAGTTTTTAGAAACCTCAGCACCTTCCCTTAATGTGTTGCACAAAACATTTTTTGCTACACTTCCAGCATATTTCTGCGAGCACACTCTGTCCTTGCCTCGACTTGATTTTTTTGCAATGTCTATGATATATTAATGTAATTGAGCAATAAACCTTTACCTTTCACTGTGTGTCGTTTTTAGTGTATCAACAGATGGACTGTACCTTTACAATATTCCGTAATGTTTATCCTTACAGTAGCAAATTAGTGGCCAACCCCATTTGGGAAACCATTGTTCCGTACTAAAAACCACACTCTCATTCCCCACCTAAGCTGACAGTATGAAAACCTGAACTCAGTCGAGAAGCACTTAGTTCCCCTAACAACCAATCCATGCCACACTCCATGTCCCCAAGCACTATATGAAAAAAGGGTGCCACTGATTGGTTACTATGGCAAAAACAGATTTGGAGACTGTCACTTTTCATAACATGTGGCCATACTTGGATGGGTGAGTGTTCCCAGGTTTATATTGTTCCCCCCCCCCCCCTTTTCTAAAATGACCCAGCTTTAAAACATTTCATACACAGCAGACTATCTTGACTAATTACTCTGGTATTTATTCTTAGTTCCCTCAATCTTTGATATAACGTTTTGCCGACTGTCTAAGTTAAAGCCTTATTGATGTGCCAAGATAGAGATTTTCAAAAGTAAACTTAACTTTTGGCCACCAGAACAATGCTGTGTGCTTGATTTGGGCCAGCAGATCCCGAAACCATTTCAGACCATGTTAGTGACAATGGCCTCCTTTTTTTTTTTGGGTGAACAAACCCGTAGCATTGGCTTGGTGAGCTAATCTGGCGACATATGTGTTTTGATTATGTTTATTGACCAACTATGAAATGACATCCTTGATGGGTTGAGCAATTTCAGCTATCTCCCCAAAAACTCTTTTTACACCCAACATTTCAAATGTGTGATGTTACGACTTTTGCCTTTCTCCAATCGCCACTATTTGTCCATTGCACATACCTGGAAAGTAGTACATTCATTAAAAAGCACAAACACAAATAAGTGTGTTTAATTTTTAAAATCCATCAAACACATGAGGGTGACAAAATTCCCTTCAAAAAACAATCAACTGTGCTTGGCCACTCCCAAAGCTGTCTGGTTTGGATTTTACAAACAAAAGCACACTTGTTTTACTTTGATAGCACAAAGTTGGGACCATCCAAATGCTATGGCCCAGAACCTCTCCCCCAGATAACAACTGAATTCCGCCTGAAGCATCCCTCTTCAACTTTTTGAAAACAAGCCACAACAATTGCTCCACCAAAGCAAAACTAACAAGCTAGCCACCAATGTCCAAACTCTTACTGTCTATATAGTCCCCCGCCTGGGTCCGTTCCTGTGTTTTTGTGCAACCGTTTGGGTACACAATCCACATAAATCACTCTCACACCTTTATTATCAATAACCAGGTGCCCTTTGTTTCACCAGGCCCACATTTTCCCTTAGACCACTGAGAACAACAGCCATAGAACATCTTTTGCAGCAAGGCAGCTTCCCTCCCTGAATTGCCTAGTCCAACTGTGCCCATATCCAATCCTTCCCGAAGCCCATTCCCGCTTCATGTCCAAAAACGAAAGCTTGCCAGTCCAGAAAATTCCATCTCATCACACATCAGGCACGGAATCCCAATGTGTTATGCCAAATCCCCGTGGTCAACTCTTGATTCCTTAATTTCAAGAAGAGCCATTATATACCACACCGTCTGCGAAGACCTTAAAAAAATAATGGTAGTTGCCTCCGCATCTGTCGACCCCACGATAGACCGTGCTCGAGTGTGGTGTCATCCATCCCGTCCGCTCTGATGGGGGTTCCAGGTCCGGCAGCTGTGTGTCTTTCAGCAGATGTTGTGCATATTCACAATGCGGACAAATCTTGCAGCACAACCTCGGCTTGTACAATATTACGCCCAGATGTCCAAACAACGTAAACGGACATGAGTACGCTAAATATACCGTCATTAGACTCGTTGCCACATTATACACTCTCCTTCTGTGTTTTGGGGGTCAATACAAATCATAGCCAACTTGGTAATTTTGTAAGCGTTTCTCTAAGGAAGAGAAGAAACAGTTAGTAATGATAACAAAACACAACAAACAATGTTCCTAGCCCACCACGTCACTACATACCCAATATGAGCCGTGTGAACTAGCCCAGTATTCAATGCTGGTAATAACGGCTGTTCTCCAAAATGAAGAATCACGATTGACTGGAAATTTGGCAACAAAGTCTTGATCAGTCCTTGATGATCGATGGCATTGGACCATTGAATAGAATGGAATCCTTTCCTTTCGTAATTACTCGAATCGCAGGGAAATGTAATTCATATGGGTGCAGTCGACTATAACAATGACCGTTTTGGGAAAGCCGGGTTTGCGGGAAAAAAGGCCGTTTTCATTTCTGTTGTTACCGGGTCCATAAAAGTTAGGGGGGGGGCGACACAAAAACCAGGTTTTATACGGGGTTAAAAAGGCACTAAAAATGGTTTGGGGTCATGCCGAAACGGTCCCCCACAAACGGGGGGAAAAGAAACCGATGCCGTATACAAGACACTAACATTTTGGTCAGGGCCGGATCGTCTGTGATGTTGGCTTTGGGGGGCCCAAAAAATTTCAGCTTTCAAACAGTTCCTAATAGGGACAATTCACGGTTTTGGGGCTGTAAAAACCCATTTTCCCAGCATGCCCTTCCAAAAAAACCTGCCTAAAAAATTTAAAGGGCCGCCTGCTCGGGGTCGACCGGCATTCCCCCCGGGACCATTTAAATAACAGGGGCTACCCCTGACTCCATGTGCAAAAAAAAAAAACAACCTTATTTTTGGGCCCCCACAAATTACATCTGTACTTTAGCATCCAGTTTTTTTGCCCACATAAAGTGTGAAAATTGCTTTTTGGGGAAAAAACCGAAAATTAAATTTTGGGGGGCCCAAATTTTAACCTGTGACCCCCTTTTGGGACCCAAAAAATATTTTTTGGGTTACAATGTTCGATCTTTTCCCCCTTTTCCATTTTTACTTGCCCCCCCAAATGGAGCGAACGGGGACAAAGGCCTTTGGGACCCCCAACTCCCAACCCCACCCAAATCCCCCTTTCGGCTACTGCTTCCATCCCATCCTTTCAAGTTAGTCCCCCCCATCCCATGTCATTCATTCAAATTGCCCCTCGAGAGAAAAGGCCAATCGCCCTTAAAATCCGCCGGGCGAAGCAATTGTGCCCCCATCCTTTAAAAACTGACCCCAATAAGGCGCAAATGCCCCCTTTAAACCCCCCGGAACCTGCCCGCGCCCCAAACTCATCCATTCAACGGCGCCCCAGAGTAAAACGAAAAAGGCCGCCCTTCTCCCTCCCGTGAAGCTCCCGCGCCCCCCCCAAACCATCAAACGGGCACCCCAAAAAAGGCGATAGCCCCCTTTTCCACCCCGATGCCCTGCCCCCTGCGTCCCCATCCCATCCATTAAACGGGCCCCCCCAAAGGAAAGGGGCCAAACCCCCCTTTCCCGCCGCCGATGCGACCCCCCTCTCCCATCCCACCCCTTTTAACAAACCCCTCAAGTAGGGGCAAAAAGGGCCCCCCATGCCCCGATGCGATGCCCCCTCCCCAATCCATTAAACTGACCCCAGAGAAAGGGGCGAAAAGGGCGCCCTTAAACCCCTTTGCACTCTCCCCTGCTCCCACCCCCATCCACAAAAAGGCCCCCCAGAGTAAGGGCACATATGCCCCTTAAGCGCCAAAGCGCTGCCCCTTTCCGTCCCATCCCACCCCATTTAAATTTCCCCCCCCTGAGTAGGGGCGCATATCGCCCTTCACCGCCGAGGCACTGCTCCTGCATCCCATCCCATCTTTTAAACCCTGGCCCCCAGAGAAAGGGACCTAGGCCCCCTTTTCACCCCCCGATCCCCTTTGCTCCTCCCGTCCCACCCCAAATCCATTAAACGGGCCCCCCCAGAGAAAAAGGGGGCAAAGGTGCCCTTTACCCAATGCGGGTGCTCCCCTCCTATCCCCTCCATTCAAAATGGGGCCCCCAAAAAAAGGGGGCAAATGCCCACCTGCCGCCCTGAACTCTGCGTTCCCAAACCAACCCTTCAAACTGCCGCCCCAAGTTTGGGCGCATATGCCCCTTTCCCCCGCTGATGCGTGCTCCTGGTCCCTTTCCCCTCCTTTAAAATGGGGCCCCAAATAGAGGGGCCAAAAACCCCCGCCCCGATCCCCGCTCCTCCCCAACCCAACCATTCAAACTGGCCCCCAATTAAGGCAAAAAATCCCCCCACCCGCCAAAGCGCTGCTTTCTGGGTCCCATCCCCATTCAATTTTATGCTTTCTACTCCTCAAACCTTACCCATGGTTTTGGGAATGCGGGGCCCAAAACCCTAGTAATTTTAATCAAACCTTTTCCTGGTCCCCGTGAGCCCCAGGCTAACAAGCTTAAGCAAACTTAAGTTGGGCAGGGGCGTACCCCGGCCCCTTGGAACACCGATACTGCAGTTGCGTCCTTCGCCCCGCCCTTTTTCTCTGACAAAAGCACAAGATGTATAGAAAGGGGCCCGCACAAAAGGGGGCCTTTTATTAAACCCCAAAACATTTTCCCAGAAGGCTTTCTTTTTCATACCCCGCCCATTAGGGGCCCGTTGCGCCCAAACCAAGTTTTTTGGAATTAATTTTTCCCCTCAATTTTTTGTATTGTTAGGGGGATTTACATGACCCCTCAAAACAAAAATTTAAAAACAGGAATCAACCCTACCCCGGGGAAAACTGCAAAATTTGGGAAAAGTAAGAAAATCGGGCCCAAACGCATGCCCCAGGGGAAATTGATTTCCCCGATTTCCCCCCAACCTATTCCCCCTTTGGGTTTACAGGGCTATGAGTAAGGCCAGGCTTTTTCACTGCAGGGGCAAAAACCAAACCCTTCCCAAATGACTTACTTCCAAAATTTTTTGAAAATCATTTTTCTTCCACTGCCCGGGAAAACGGGCCGCTTCTGTCCGCATTTTGCGTTTTTTTGGGGCGGGGTTTTGGGCCCAGCGTTTTTGCAAATTTTCCCCTTTAAAAACCTGGTATTTTTTATTTTGGGGGGATTTTAAATTTTCCCCCCCAATGGGAAAGTAAAAAAACCCCCCCTTTACCCAAAAAAGGGGTAAAAACATAAAAAAAAAAGCTTTATATTTTGGCTGTTTGGGGTTTGGTTTTTGGGGGGTTTTTTTGCGGCCCCCCCAAAAGGTTTTTTGGTTTTTTTATTTTGGGGGGCAACAAAAATGTTTTTTTAAAATGATTTTGGGGGGAAAACCTCCTTTGTTTGGTTTGGGGGTTTAAAGGGGAAAAAAAAAACTTGGCGTAAAATCTTTTTTTGGGGCTCTTTTAAAAAATTAAAAAAAAAAAGGGAAAAATTTTAGCCCCCCCAAAATCCCGGGGAAATTAAAAACCGGAATTTTTGGGGGGCCCAAAAAAACCCTAACCCCAAAAAAAATTTTTTGGCCTCAGGGGGGCGAAAGTTTAAATTTTTTAGCACCAAAATTTGGTGCAAAAAATATTCTCGCCAAAAAAACCCCGCAACCAAAAAAAACCCTTTTTTGATGCCAAAAAAACCTTTAAAAAAAAAAAATCTTTTGGGGGGGAAAAAAATTTTTCTGAAAAAGCCAAATAATTTTTTTTGGGGAAAAAAAAAAAAGGGAATTTTTTAAATCGGGGGTACAAAAAGGTTAAAAAAACAAGGAAAAACATCAGGGGCCTTGTATTAATTTGATAAGGTCCTAACCCTTTTAAAAAGGGCCCCAAAAACCGGGGGGTTTGGGCCGGGGGGCCACTGGGGGGGGTTTGCCTTTGGGAAAAAAAAATTTCGCACCCAAAAAAAAAAGCCCAGAACCCCCGCGCCAAAAAGGCTGGCCCAAAAGACGTTTTCCCGGCCTTTAACCTAGACTCCGGTTAAATAAAAAGTTACCCCGGGTTTTGATGTTTTTTTTAAAACAGTTTTCAAAAAAACCGGGGGAGTAAACCCGAAGGGACGGAAAAAATAACCCCCAGGGGTAAAAGCAGGGGTCTTTTTCCTTTCATTTTTTTAAAATCCCCCAAAACCCCGAAAAACCAAAAGGCAGTTTTTTTTTAAGGGGGAGGTTTTTTAAAACCCTTTTTTCCCAAGGGGGCCAAAATTTGTGGGAAAAAAAATTTGTTTCGTTGGTTTGGGGCCCCAAATTTCCCTGCTTTTTAAAAGAATACTTTGAATTTTTGGAGGGTGCCCCCCAGGCCCCCATTTTTTTTTTGTGAAGGGGGGAAACCGGGGGTTTTAAGGGGGTTTCATTAACAAAACGGGGGACTAGCAGCCCGTATCCCCCAACCCCGCCCCCAAAAGATGGGGTTCCCCCTTACTTTTTTCTTGATAACTGCCATTTTTGGACAATAGACAAGGGCCCCAAGTTTTTTTCCGGGTTTTGGGGAAACCCAACCCCCGGCCCCAAACCCAAAATTTTCCAAAATTTAAGGGGGGCCCAAAAAAGCCAAAATGCATCCCCTTGTTTTTCATGGGGGATGGGTGGGTGCTTTTCCCCCCCCCTGCGCCCCCCCCCCTCTGCCCGCAAGGGGGGGGTCTGGGGGGCGGGTGCCCGGCCCCCCGGGGGGGCCCCCCCAAACCCCCCCTGCTGCCCGGTCCCCGACGCCGGGGTTTAAATTTAAAAACCAAACCACGTCCTGTCCCCGCCCGCTCCTGGGCCCGTCCCGGGCCCCCGGCCCCCCGGGGGTTATTTTTTGGGGTGGCCCCTTAAGGGGGGAGCGCGCGACGGGGGTGGTCTGGATTTTTTAAGGGGGGCCCCTCCCGGTTTAAATTTGGGCTATTTTTCCGCCCTGGTTTTTCCCATTTAAAGGGAAAACGCCCCCCGAAAAACTTTTCTGGCCCAAACCGTTGGTGTTGGGGTTTAAAACCCATCCCAGAGGGGTCTTGGGGAAAGGGGCCCCTTTTTTATTTTTTCCGTTTTAAACCCGGGCCCCTTCCGCTACGTTTCCTTGGAAACCTTTGGGGCCCGTTTTTTCCGCCCTGCCCTGGGGCCTTTTTTGGGCCCCTCTCTGGCCCAAAAAAACCCTTTTCCCCCCTGTTTCCTTGGAAACCCCCCTGCCTGGGCCCCGGGGCCCCCCCTTTTTGGGTTTTTTGATTTTTTTACCCCCAAAAATTTACCCCCCCCCCGCCATTTTACAAAACAAAGGTTCCCCGGGCCAGGGGTAACGGGGGCCCCGGGGAGGGCCCCATTTCCGCCAAAACAAGTCCCAAACCCCTTTTGGGGGCGGGGGGGTTTGGGGGAAAAAATTTGGGGGGTTTTCTTTGGGGGGCTCCCCCTCCCCTGGGGGGGGCTTAACCAAACAAACCCCTTGCGGGGGGTTCCCAAAACGAAACCCCAAAACCCTTTTTCCCCTTTTCAGTTTTCGGGAAAAATGGCCCAATTGGGAATTTTTCCGGGCCCCCGGGTTTTTCTTCTCCCCCAAAAAACCCGGGACGGGCGCGGGCGGCCTCCCCCAAGGGAAAGCCCAGGGGTATTAACCCAAACTCGCCGCCATGACGCTGAACCTTTCAGCCCGTCTACCTCCGCCTGCGGCTGCTTCCGCCACGCCTGCACCAGTTGCTCCTGCTCCTGGACCATCTCTGCATCTGCCGCTTCCCTCATGCTATGATGGAGACCCGAAGAAGTGCAGAGGCTTCATCAGTCAATGCTCCTCATCACTTCGAGACGTTGGGGCATCAATTCCTACGAAACGGGGGAAAGGGGGGCCCCTTTATAAATTTGCCTCCTAACGGGGAAGCTTGGCCTCGGCACTCCGATGGGGCTGAGGACATCTGCGGCGGCCCAATTTTACAAACCTTTCTCCGGGGTTCCGCAAACCCTTTTTAAAAGGAAACCCGGCCGCACCCCCCCCCCGCTCCTTTTGGCAGCTTGCTTCCCTCTTGTCGGGCGACTCCCCTGTGGGTTTACTTCTCCGTGCAGTTCCGCAACCCCAGCCTTAAAAATGGACTGGAAAAATGAGGCTTTGGTGGGACTTTTTGGCAAAGCCTTTCAGGGCGAAAATTTAAAAACCGGGGGGCCTTTTTTCATGGTCGGGGAAATTGCCCTTGCTCTGGACGACTTGGGTGCGGTTAGCTACCCCAATCGACCTTTTGCTTTGCCCCAGAGACAAAAGGTCTGCCCCCCAAAGGGGATGCCCTACCAAAGCCCGGGTACCCCGTCTGGCTCCCCGGGTTTTTAAACGCCTCCCTTTCCCTTCCCCTCTTGGTTCATGGGGACGGAGCCCTTTAAAGGTTTAAGAAAGCCCCCCCTGGGCCCAAAGGGGGAACGCTCGCAGCTTGTAGAGGCAAACTGGGCTTTTTTTGTGGCGGTTTGGCCACTTCATTTGGGGACTGTTCGGGGCCCCGGGAAACCCCCAACCCAGGGCTCGCAGGGGGCATCCCCAAGGGTCTGTTGGGGCTCTCCCCCGTTGGGCCATTCCCGTACTTGTGGAAAATTTGCGGAAAGCAAAAACCCCCTTTTAAGCCACCCTCCTTTTTTTGATTTTGGGGGGCCGCTGGGAAAAATTTTTTAACCAAAACTCTGGTATCCAAATTACCGGGCTCCCGGGGACCCCCCTTTTGCAGAAACCCATGTTCATTTTTTTTCCTCCCTCAAATGGTGATCCAAATGGCCGGGTATTAGATTTGCAATGGCCCCCTCCCCCTTTCAGATAGGTTTCCCCACCAAGGAGAATCTGAATCTTTTGTTCTAACCCCACTCCTTTCTGAAATTCCCCCTGGGTCGTCGTTGGTTTTCAAGTCTTTTCCTCCCACCCTTAGTTGGAAAACGGGGAAGGGTTTTCCGTTGGGGGGCCCCCCGGGGGCCAATCGCCCATGACTGCCTGCACTCCGTCCGCTTTTTCCGGGCCCGCTTCTGTTTAAATCTAGAAGGGCCCCCGGGTTTGCCTTTCCCTACCCGGATTGGCCCACGTCTTTTCCGAGGCAAAAAAATCCTTTTTTTTCTCTCTGTCCCCGGGGGAAAACTAAAGCCTGTTGGAATATATCCCGGAAAAAATCTCCCTAAAGGGGTTCATAAAAAAGTCTTTTCCCCGCCGTGGGGCCGGTTTCTTCTTTGTTGAAAAGAAAGTGGTATCCCCGGTTTGTATCGATTATTGGGGGTTAACCCCAAAATCCAGTAAAAAATAAATACCCCCTTTCCTTTTAATCTCAGAGCTTTTTGACCGCTACGTGGCGCAAATTTTTTTTACCCAAATTTGGGCTTTCGTGGAGCCCAAAAAATTGATTCGTAACCGTGAAGGCGACGGGGGTGGAAAACGGCCCCTTTTAAAACCGAGTGGCCCCTTTTGAAAATTCTTGTCATGCCATTTGGCCTCTGAATTTCTCCCGGGGGTGGGTTCCCGAATTTTGTCCATTTAGATCTTCGGGGACTTCCTTACGTTGTGTTATCGTTTTTCCTTTGATTTACATCTTAAACTTCTTTCCGATCTTGAGGACCCCACCGCCACCCCGTCAAACCCAGGTTTCTTTAAACGACCCGGGGGAAACCAGTTTATATGCCAAAATGGGGAAAAACCCGTTTGAAGGCCCCCTTTTTGCCCTTCCCGGGGTTCATTTTTTTTCGGTTCAGGGTTCCAAAAATGGAAACCCTCTTGCTGGGTTTTCCCGGGCTTAAAATGGGCCCCAAACCCAGTGGGCCCTTTGGAATTTTAAAAGTTTTTTTGGGGTTTGCCAAAAATTAAATTTCAGACAGTTCAATTTCCCCAAATTCCCCAAATTTCTTCGGGGGGGTGGGGGGCAATTTCCCAAGAAAAATGCCAACCCCCCTTCCAAACCTCCCCGAAGCTAAAAAAGCCTTTTAGGTTACAAACGAATTTCTTCGCTCCTGTTTTGTTCTCGCCCGGACCCCCAGCGTCCGTTGTTCCTTTAGGTGGAAGGCCACCCCCAGTGGGTGAGGCGCTTTTCCTTTTACAGAAGAAATTTCCCCTGGGAAAAATGGGGTACTTGGGCTTCTTCTCAAAAAACCTTCACCACGCCGAGGAAAATTTTATGTTTGGTGATCGCGTACTAATTTGGGCCCTAAGTTAGCCCTAGAAAAATGGGCGGCACTTGTGGAGGGGGGTCACCATCCCATCGAGATTTTTCAACCCATCCCCAAAAAAAACCCTTCCTTTTTTTCTCCCGTTGCTCACAGACTTTAAAACCCCGAAAAAGCCGGTGGTTTTTCTTTCTTCACCCGCCTTTGACTTTTTTCTTCCCTTTTTTGGGCCCGCTTGGGGAAAAAAAGTAAAGGGGGGACGCCCTTTTTTTAGTTTCCCCGGGAATGTGGGCTTAGAGCCCCCTTTGCAGCCATTTTCCCCCCAGGCGGCCCCCCGTAGTTTTTCAAAAAATTACCTTTCCCGGGAAGGGCTTAGGTTTCCCCTGCTTTGGGGGTGAATTGAATGGGGAAACTCTTCTTGGAAAAGTGGGCAAAACGGGGGGTTCTTTTGTCTCTACAGTTAATCTCTGCTATTTTGGGGGCCCCAACCCCGCCAAAGTTTTTGAGGGAACTTCTCCTGGCCCTTTTTAATCCTGTGCCCAAAACTAAGTCCCCCGCCTTTTGCCCCGGGTTGCTTGCCTTTCAACGGGGGCCAGACAAGCCTTGGTTCCCCCTATTGCCTGGAACTTTGGGTTTCCGACCTTCCGGGCCCCCCTCGGGTAACACGGTCCCCTTTTGGGGGGTGACCGTTTGGTTCCCCCAAAAATCGCTCATTTTGTTCCTTGTTTGGGGTTTCCCTCTGCTCCTCAATTGGGGCCCGATTTTTTCATCCCCATTTTTTTTGGGGAAAATGGGCTTTTGAATATGTCTCAGATGGGGGGTAAGGGGTTTTTTTTTGGCGAAAAATTTTTGGCGGGGCTCTGTGTGCTCAGTTTCGGTTCAGCTAGACTTCTCCCTTTGCAAAACCCACCTAAATCAAATGGGCAGGTTGAGGGGTTTTAGGTTTTAAAATACCTACCCAAATTTTGTATCCCCCCCCGGTTTTTTTTTTTTTTCCCCCCGGGGGGAAAAATGGGCTGACCTCCCCCCCTAAAACGGAAAATTCTCGTATAATTCCTAGAATCGGAGGTTTTGCTGGGCCTCTCCCTTTTTTATTGTTTTTTGGGGTAATCCCTGCCCGCCTCTCCCTGGCCCCCTGTGTCAAAGTTCCTTTCCCGTGGTTTCCCCCGTAGGGGCATCAAGGCATCTGCAAGTCCCCCAAAAGGGACCTTCTTCGGGCCCCCATCGCACCAAAGTCCGGGCCGGGCGGTTTCCGTTGACCCCCGCCCCCTAATTTAAAGGGGCGATAGAGTGTGGTTTTTCCCCCTAAAAATATTTTGCTTAAAAGGGGCCTAGTTATAAGTTGGGGGCCCCAAATATCTGGGCCCCTTTTTTGGTCCTTCGGAAATGAAATCGGGTGCCCCCCCCCCCCTAAACCCCCCCCTAAGCCCCCCCCAAAACTTGTTTTTCCCACTCTGGTATCCGAAGCCCTTTCCCTTTTTTCATCTCCAAGTTTTGGTGCTTAAACGCTTCTTCCCCTGGAAACTGTCTGGGTTTCCTTTTGGGGGCCAAAAACCCGGAAACATCTTTGTGGTCAAGGTTTGGGGCTAGCGCAGGAAGGGCAGTGGGGGGGGAAGCGGGTTCTTCTGGTTTTACTGGGAAGGGTTCGGGCCGGGAGGAGGTTGTGGGAAACCCGAGGTTTAAATTTCACCTGAAAATCATCTCTAAAATTTTCCCTAAAAAGAGGGGGAGACCTTTGGGGGGGGGGGCAATTTTTGGGGGGATGGGGTTTTGGGGGCCCCTCGCCCCCGCGGGGCCCCCCTCTGCCAAACAGGGGGTATGGGCCCGGTGTCGCGGCTCCCCGCGACCCTTTCCCCCCGCTGCCCGGTCCCTGACGCGGGTCACTTAACCCCGGGCCAGGGGCTGTGCACACTGCTCCCCCCTGTCCACCGCCGCGTGAGTTTCCCCTTAGGGTTTGGGGGCCGGGCTCGCGGGCTGGTTGGGGTTTTAAAAAAGGGGCCCGGTCCCGGTTAAATTTGGTTTTATTGCCCCCGGGCCCCTGGGTTCCCTTTATAAGGGAAAACGCCCCCCAGCCCCTCTGCCAGGGTTTTTTGGTGTTTCTTTTCCCGTTAGTGAGTTTTGGTTGTCCGTTAATTATCCGGGGTACCCCGTCCGTCCCCTACGTTTCCCGAAAGCCTGTTTTCGCCTGCCCTTTACCTTTGCCCGTCTTGACCCCAACCTTCCGCCTGTCCCGGCCTCCCGCCTGCCCCGACTTTTAAAACCTGGGTTACGGGTTTTGTACCAAACAAAAAACCCGGCCGCCAAAAGCAAACAATTTACATCAGGCCCGGTTTTCGGACCCCGGTCGCAAACCCCCGCAACAAGTCCATCCCGCTTTGCGGCGGGGGCTTCCCGGTGAAAAAACCCGGGGGTTTTTAGACTCTGTTCTGGCGGGGGCTTTTAAAACCCTCATCGGGTTGTGGTGGTTCCCGGAAAACCCACCATTTAAACCCTTTAAAAATTGCCCTTTTTGAATGGAAAAAAAAAAACCAAAATTATGTCACATTGCCCCCCTGGGCTGCTTAGTAGTGAGGGATGGGCCCGGGGGAAAGATTTTCACCCTTTTTTAAAAAAGGGCCTTTTGTGCAAACAAAATCACCCCTGTCTTTCTCGGGTGTGTGGGCTGTCTATGAGTATTTGTTCTGACTTGCCCTTTTATTTTTTAGTTTGGGAAAATAACATTCCCCAAACCCCAACCCCACAACAATCCAAAACGGACATGGAGGGGAGCGGGAAACCCCCGTGGTGTCGGGAGGTCACCCCCATCCCCAAAAAAAAAAACCAAAAAAAACCTAACTTACAGGGAAGAAAAACTTCACCAAAATTTCAAAAACAACACATTTTCCCACCAACTATTGCACTGTGGGGCAAGGCTTTTTTGGTTTTTTGCCCGGGGAATATGCCGGCTTTTTCACACATGAGTTTTGGTGTTTGTTGGGCCTTTTTTGGGGAAAAATCCCGCGGATTCGTTTTGTCGGGCTTTGAAACCAGAATGTCACCTCTTTTTTGGGATTAGGGAAAATTTTTCCCTTTATGTGGGGGTTCACAAGATTTGGGGGTTTAAGGGGACCTTCAAACAAACCTTTTTGTGTCTGTTTCCCCCTGTCAGTCAGTAAAATTTAATTACCCCCAACAAATTTTGTTTAAACCCTTAAACATCAAAACCCCCTTTGGGGGCTGAAAACCCCCAAACTTTGGGTCTGGCACCAAAGGGGCTTACATTTCTGTCTTGTTTTTAAACCCCAACACACTATTCATTTCAGTATTTTTGGGGAAAATTCAGCAAAAAAGGGGAAAAACACACTAGCTCCCCCCGAAATTTTATTGGGGCTTTGGGGGCAGAATTTGTGGGAACCCCAGTTAGTTGGGGTTTCCAAAACCTGGAGGGAAAAAGTGTATCTCTATATAAAAAGGGACTCTTTCATTTTTTTTCAGTTTTACCCACAAACAGGCAAACCCCCGGTTTTTGCCCCAGTAAATTGGGCTTTTATTGAAAACTTTTGTCGTTTTACCACAGCACTTTTTTTTTTTTTAACTTGTGTTTTTAATTTTAAACAAAAATGGGATTTGCAACGTCCTCAAAATTCAAAATTTTTCAAATGAAATTGTTAATACGGCAGTAAAAACCTTGATCCAAACGGGTGGATTGTGGTTACCACCCAAAAAGGGTTTCAGACGCCAGCGTTTTCGTGTCCGTTATGCGGGTAGTGAACGGCCCCGGGTTTTTTTTGGGTTACCCGGGAAAGCAAAATGCACGCGAAAGTTTCAGGGGGAAGGGAAACCCCTTTCTCAAGAAGTTAAATGAATTCCCCTTGTGGTTTTCGACATATGTTTTTAGAAAGTCAAGGAACCCCTGTAAGGGGCCCTTTTCACGGCAGTGGACAAAATTTTTGGCCCGGGTTTGGCCGGCCTGTTTTTGTACCCGGGGGTTTGGGGGTTAAGGGGCCCGTCCCCCCGGCTGCGGGGGGGGGGTTTTTTCCGCGATGAGGGGGGAACAGCCCCCCCCCCCCTCCCATTGGATGCACATGTTCCCTCGGAAACCGGCGGTAAAATTTTGCTGTTTTAATGTTTTGTCGCCGGTCCACTGGTGACAAAACCGCCGGGTGGAAAACCCGTGCAGTGGGGACTGCTGCACGGGTTTTCCATAGAGCACAATTGTGCTCATTTTAGGCCGGTTTTTCAGGTGGTCTGAAAAACCGCAAACCGGCTGAAAAACCGGCCAAAAACCCATGCAGTGGGGACATGCCCTAACTAACATCCTCCTTTGTAACATTCCTACAGCTCCTGTGCAGCCAAGTGCACCAAGGCCACAAGGCCGGACTCAGGCCGTCTTCAGCCCTGATAAGCTTCTGCATATGGTGCGTTTCCTGAGGCATTCACATTATGATAATTTGGCCCGGAGGCACTGAAATGTGCGCAAGGGGGCCATAATGCAACGGTTGGCCGAGGAGCTTCGTAGCCGCTATGGGACCCAGCACAGTCCAGTGCAAATCCGCAAGAGGTATGCGGATCTGAAAACCCGAAACCCCAGACTGTTTGAGCGTCTGGTGACGCAAGTCCGCCAAGAAGATGGTAAGGATGGGTTTCACTACAACTCCACCAAGTAATGCGTGCTGTTGGAAGGCTTGTCATTTGGCGGGTGGTCAAGCCAAACACATAGCAAGAATCCAAAGAGATATGATCCATGCATTTGCGCACCCTTGTCTAAGTAGAACTGCGTTGAGGACATGTGCTAACCATATTAACCGATCCGCCAATTTGCAAGCACCCTTGCCCATTTGACAATGCCCACTGTTTTGACACCTGTGTTGGGATGAGGACAGTTTCTAAAAGGCATGTAACCATAACATTGCAGGGCAACAAGGACATGTTACCCTTGACAAATATTGTTTAGTGCCAAAGCAAAGCGGGGCCTTTCAAACAATATCACACACATTTGTTTGGCAAAGTCTGTGCTGTCATTGGTCCAGACTACATACCCACCAGTCTGGACCAACACCTTGTTGGTTGCATCTGGTTTGCGGTTAATCCAAAAACTTTACAAACCATGACAGGAGACAAGGTCATAGTGAAATCTATCCTGGACCGGAAAAATGGTTGTACTATGTTACCTGAGTTGTGGATGTTCTCATCTTTCAACAGGCGAAGAAATGAGCAGCAGCCACAGCACCACCACCGGTGCCACATTGCCGGTGGATCTGAGTGTTGAGGAAAGTGCAGAAGCCCCGGACACAGACATAGTAAGTGGAAAATACTTGGCACACATTCATTCTGGTCCATCATGCTTAAGAGATACAAACAATGGTGGTGGGTCCCCAAATGAGGCATTGTAAGAGGATCGGTCCTCGACCCAGCTAACAATGTGCCAACCCCTTTCCTTTGTGAAGCGAACTCCAAATGTGATGTCAATCTAGCATTCCTTGCATGTCCAAAACAGCCCAGTTTGAAAAGCACACACTTTTCTGACATGTCAAACACAGTCTGGGGTGATGCTGAGAAAATGCAAACTGGGGGGGTGACATGGATGTCATTAGGGTTGCCATCTCGCCATCATGACCTTTGATTCTCTCTTTCACTCCCAGGAACACCAGGAAGAATATGTCACCCTGAACTTGGTGCCGGTCCCCCAAGAGCCACAAGGCTCAGCACAGAGCCATCACCTGACCCAAACGCAAGTGAGGAGAGGAGCGAATTCCGGGAAATCTTGGAGCGCATTGACCGCAATGTTCAAGCCATCATGACCCATTTGAATCTGCCCCCTTTATAAATATGTTTTGTTTTCTTTTGAATGTTTGTGGAATTTGTTGCTTTGGATACAGCAAATTGATTACAATTAACAGCTTGGTTCTTGGTTCTTAAAGGGGGAAACCTGTGTGTGGGGTGAATTGTATGTCTATCTGCTCCCATCATCCTCATAAGGCACTGATGTTTTGATGCTTCCCAGAATGTGGAGCACACCACTGATGGCTGAGGGTAAAATGGTTTATGCTTGACGGGTTGGTTCAGTGGTATCTAATTTTGATCCAAACAGTGTTAATGTTTGAATTCCAACAATGTCCATGACTATTGACTGTGCTAAGGTTGCACTCTATGGTTCTATAATGCACTTCGAACATGACACATGTATCCTGACCCAATTTGCAAATATGCCTTCCTTACAACATGAAGTCAATTTGACAATGAACAGCAATTACTTCATCTTGGGCAGGTGTAATTAGCTAAAAGCTTTGGAGACAGACGTGACTACACTTTGGAGACTTGTGTAAAAATTTTCTGCATCGAACATTAGAAATCTGATTGGCAGTTAGAACACTGACTTCTTGGATGTCCACTTTACCGTACTTTAAGGAGCTTCATTCACTTTGTTCCAAGGGTCAGTATTGACTAGTGGGTTTTAAGCTTCCCGATTTGTGTATTGATTGTATCCAGACAGGATAGAGGGTATCTTCACAGGTTTGGTGTAATGAGTGTAAGATATATGCAAACATTGATGGCCATACTTGGGTCACCCAATTGTAGATATTTCTATCTGCATTTGGTGGGTCAGTTTATGGAGGTGCTCAGGACTCGTGCCCTCTTCAACCCCGAGGTCCTCCATATGGTGCGCTTCCTGCGTTGGGAAAACGACGACCATTTGCCAACATGGCCAAAAAATGTCCGGAAGGTGGCCACCCTGGAGCGTTTGGCTGTGGACCTGAGGAGCCGGTTCAGCATTTCAGCACCCTTGCCTCACTTGAACTGCGTGGAGGACATCTGGTAACCACATTATCACAGAACCCAATTCCAAAACATATTGCCCATTTAACAATGGCCACTGTTTGCACACATGTGTTGGGAGTATAACAGTTTCAAAGAGGCATGTAAGCATAACATTGAAGGCGAACAAGGACATGTACACAAAAAGTAGATGCTGTCCAGAAAATGTACAATCAGTTAAAAATTTCTTTTTTCTTATTTTTTAAATAATGTAAATAGATAAATAGCGAAATCTTTACAAAAGGTTTTTTAAAAAACCGCCCCATGAAGAGAAAAGAAAGCACGAAGCATTGGGAAAACAGGATTATGGAAAGGAGGGAAAAATTTTAAAAAGCCAACCGAAAAACGAGGGGAGAACTTCCCAAGCGTGACTATAAAGGTGTTGCTTGGGCCCCGAACACGAAGTTTCGGGGACACGCCGAAAGTTGCGTGTTCGGGCCCAATGCAACTATCAATAGTCACGGTTTGGGCTAAGTTCTACCCTGTTTGGGGGTTTGGGCTTGTATTTTTTTCACCCTTTTCCCGGATAGGACTCGTTTTAATTTCAGCTAAGTGCTTCGTGCTTTCTTTTCTTTGCATGGTACGGTTTTAAAACCTTGTGAAAGTTTACGTTTTTATCTATTTACATTTTTTTAAAAAAAAGAAGAAAGAATTTATACGGATTGACTTTTTCGGGCCGCATCTATTTTTTGTGTACTCTTTTGAAGCGGGGGGGGGTCTGCTTTTATGTGCTGTAGCCGAGAGCATAAGTGAATTAAAAAACTAGTGATGTGAACAAGGACATGTGACACTTGCAAACTTTTGGGTTAGGGGCCCCCAAAAAGGTGCCTTTCCAACACTATCACACACATATGTTGGGCAAAGTCGTGTATCTTTGGGCCCAGATACATAACCAGCAGTTGGGGCAACCCCTTTTGTTGGGAGCTGGGTTTTCGGGGTTTTAAAACCAAAAACACTTTCAAATACATGGGTTTCAACACCAGCAAAGTGATGGGCAAAACTATCCTTGACAGGGCCAAAAAATTACGATGTTCCCCGGGAAATTTGGGGGTTTTGTTTTTTCACCAGGGGAAGAAAGGGCAGCAGCCACGCACCAATAGCAGCGCCACACTGCAGATGGAGCAGAGTGGGGAGGAAGGGGCAGAAGCACAGGACAGAGAAGGAGTAAGAGGAAAATAGGGACAGTACGATGATAGTACATTAAATTTTTGGCCACATCTGAGAGTGTGGCTTGGTTAATAAAGGCTGAACTATTTTTGGGGGGCAAAATTTGGAAGGATAACATCAAGCCTCAGTGTCCAAAGGTGCTGCTCTAGGTCTGTTTCCCGGAATGTTTACAACAAAAAAACTGTTCACTTTTTGAATCACAACCCCAATTTATTGGACACTGTAGGGTGCAATGACAAGAATGAAGGGCCAGCACGCTCTGTCCGCGTCGCCACTTTTCAAATCAACCACAATAGTATTGGACGCATAGCGGCCGATGAAGAATAAAGGGGCGCCAGTAGGCCTGTTCCGCGGCACCACTTTCAAATCACCAATATGTTGGGCACAGTAGGGGCGCAATGACTAGAAACAAGGGCGCAGAAAGGCCTCTCTTTCGCGGCGCCACTTTCAAATCACCAATAGGATGGGCGCAGTAGGGGGCGCAATGACTAGAAACAAAGGCGCAGCAGCGCCTCTCTTCCGTGGCGCCACTTTCAAATGTCAGCAATAGTGTTGTACGCAGTGGTGACGCAATGCAACAAGTCAAGGGCGCAACTGCGCCTCTCTTCTCCGGCGCCACTTTCAAATGTCATCATAGTGTTGGACGCAGTGGCGGCGCAATGCGACGAGTCAAGGGCGCAACTGCGCCTCTCTTCTGCGGCGCCACTTTCAAATGTCAGCAATAGTGTTGGACGCAATGGCGGCGCAATGCGACGAGTAAAGGGCACAACTGCGCCTCTCTTAGGAGGCACCACTTTCACATCTGAGCAATAGTATTGGAAGCATGTCAAAACCTTAAAATGGCTACACGCCCCAAAATTCACGTCTAAAAGTGCGCGGCAATACGACGTGTGAGCATTACCATGCAGCCTAGCATTCCCTTGGTGCCGCCCACTCCAGCACCCAAAGCGTCCCACACAACCCGA
The DNA here is from genome assembly GCA_025379985.1 of Phyllomedusa bahiana. Taxonomy (NCBI): domain Eukaryota; kingdom Metazoa; phylum Chordata; class Amphibia; order Anura; family Hylidae; genus Phyllomedusa; species Phyllomedusa bahiana. The sequence goes on from JAODAL010003223.1 coordinate 25,217, forward strand.
CAAGGCAGGTGTCGGCATTAGGTTACAGGTAGGGCGCACGACGGTAATTTACAGGCGCATCGTGTGCACTGAAAGGCGCATTACAGGCTGGCTGCCTGCCATCACATGGGCCAAAATTATACACAAAAAAAACAGGAAATCAGATCACACGGAGACAGACGGCAGCAATATTGCAAAGTAAGTTGACTGTGTCAAAGGCCAGAGTAGAGACCAAAGGAATGAAGGTTTGGGGGGCGATCCGTAACTTGGATTCACAGGGCATATTGCAACGCCCAATGTGTGCCGAACAATAGCCAACCAAGTTGCAAAGTACCTGTTGGGGAGCGCATAGTTGTCAAGCACTGATGGACATGCCCCCTAGATTTTCAGGAGGACACGGGTGGGGAACGGGGACCAACAAGTACAATGTCACTTATGGGTCACACCCGACAAAATTAACATATTGTGACCCTGGCCACACACCCGTCTTTCCCGCTTCTGGTGACACACACACAAGGGAGCCTCAACATTGGGTCCCAGCACAACACACAGGGCCCATTAGGAAGGGACCTGGGACTTTGGTCAAATCTGAAGGCAGTATGCAGGGATTGTCAACTAGATATATTGTTATCACTGACAGGAGCTCAAGTGGAGACTGGGCCACAAATGCCACTGCTCGAGAAAAACAAAGCTCACATGTTAGCCAAGCTGCACAAATTCAACCTTAATTAAAACACACAGGTCATTTGCGAATGCGGAACCCAGCTGGGAGTGTGTGGCGGACATGTGGCACCACAAAGTATGTGACCAATTACCTCACTTGACAATAACATTGGGAAAACAATACAGGGCCCAATCATTGCAACAGGGGCGAAAAATAGTGAATGGCAAAATGGTTTAACTAGTTAGTTGGGGCTTAGCTGAGTGGCAACGTCTTCATCATATGCTCCTCCTTCCTCCCATCTCTCAATATCCAGTGGAAGCAACTACACCACAGGTCCCAACAAGACGGGGGACCCGGGCACAGTTCTCTTGAAGAGAGCTTCGCGATATGGTGGCATTCCTCCACCAGGAAGAATGCCACAAATTGCCACTCCGGGCCAGAAAAACCCGCAAACATCAGATCCTCAGCCGGCTGACTGAGGCTCTCAATAGCCGTTATGGAAAGAGCCACACCCTGGTTCAGGTCCGCAAACGTTTCTCGGACCTGACCAAAAGAAGCCCTGACCTGTATGCTCGGCTGCTAAGGGACATCACTCCGGAACAAGGTAAGGATGGTTTGCACCTGAAAACACACAACTAATGGGCTAGGCTCAAAGCCGGTTAATTTGGCGGTTCAATAAGCTAACCACTAGTGTTGAGCGATTACGTTGACCATCGACATAGTGAGCAGTCGATTATGAGCGATGACCATTAAAGTCTATGGGAGAGCAACAACACCTTCATTCTTACACCCAAACAGGGCTGGAGAAGAGGGAATTAACATCCACAACAGTCAAATGGATCCGTGCTACATCTTAGGCAACACACTTAGGTTATAAAAGCCACAGAAAAAAAACACACAACATTCACTATCCCTGTCTTGTACCACAGCATGACCCTTAAACCTGCATCACCCACAATTTAAAAAAGTGCCAGAAGGCAGTATGATTTGAACCATCATCTTACTTGAACTGGACATTGAATATCCCTGTCCTGGAATGCAGCATGAGCCCCAAACCTGCATGACCCCCAGATTAAAAAGTGCCGGAAAAAGGAGTCTTTCAACCACCATTTTAGTTGAACTGGACATTGACTATATCTGTCCTGTACCGCAGAATGACCATTAAACCTGTCTGACCCACAGATTCAAAAGTGCCGGGAAAAGGAATCTTTCAACCACCATTTTAGTTTCACTGGACATTGACTATACCTGTCCTGGGCCACAGCATGAGCAACAAACCTGCATGACCCCAGATTAAAAAGTGCCGAAAAAAGGAGTCTTTCAACCACCATTTTAGTTTCACTGGACATATACTGTCCCTGTCCTGGTTAGCGCGTGCCCCTCCGTATGAGTGCGGACCAATTGAGCTTCACTTGGAAATACGGTGGTTTAACGCTCCTTTTCCCACCCGGGCCCCTTTTTTCTTGCATTTTTTTCTTATTTTACTAAACGGCTGGAGGAAAATTGTCTCTGTACTTTGTTCTCTGCCCCTTCCTACTCCTTCCCTTAACCTACATCTGTCAATTTTTGTACCCCCCCTTGACAATTCAGAGGAATTTTTTTACCAGCTATTTTGTACATGCAAGTTTTTTTAGTATTTAATTCTAGAAAACACATTTTTAAAATAGGAGGAATCCCCCCATTCTTTTTTTTTCCTCTTTTTTTAATTGTTAAAGGGTTGTCCATACGGGATTGAAGCTAGTTAAAAACTTGCAAAAAAAAGTCATTTTGCAATATGTGTCCTTTAAACTTCCTACCTTTTTCCTGTTTCTGCAGCACCATCACCCTTGGCCATCTTGACAATGTGAAGAACAAATGTCTGTTAGAAAAAAACTTTTTTTATAAAAGGACCGTAGTATAGCTCTTTTAAAGAAAAGCCCCCCAAAAAAATTCAAACATGCCCTGTTTCTGAAAAGTATTCGGGAAATAAAAGGTATTTTTGGCACCATCAATTCACCTTGGTGACTACAAAATTTCGATTCAAAAATAACTGCAAAATAGATCTACAAAAAAGCGGCCTCCCAAAGGAAAAACAGTATCTGAATTTTTATTTGGGGAAAAAGGTTTTTTGGCACCCTTTAATTCCCTGTGGGGCTACAAAATTTCTGTTTCAAATTTTAACGCAAAGTAGATCTATCAAAAAAGCGGCCTGCGCCAAAGTGAAAAAAAAAGTATCTGAAAGTATCGGAAAAAAAAGGTTTTTTGGCACCCATCAATTCACCTGGGTGACTACAAAATTCTGGATTTTAAAATTTAACCCGCAAAGTAATCTATCACAAATCGGCCTGCCCAAAGTGAAAAAAACGTTGAAATGTATTCGGGTAATACAAATATTTTTTTGGGACCTACAATTCACCCGGGTGACTATAAATTCTGTTTCAAATTTTAAATGCAAAGTAATTACAAAAAAAGCTGGGCCCGCGCAAAGTGAAAAAACACTATCTGAAATGTATTCGGATAAAAAAAGGTATTTTTTTGGGACCCATCAATTACCTTGGTGACATAAAATTTGGATTCAAATTAATGGCAAGCTGCCCCCAAAGAACAAAGCTGTAGTCGCCAAAGTCAAAAAAAACCCTATCGTTTTTTATTCGTAAAAACAATTTTTTGGCACCTTTAATTAAAAAATGGGACTAAAAATTGCTGGGTTCAAATTTAAGTGCAAGGGGATATATAACAAAGGGGGAATGGGCAAAAATTTAAAATGAAAACCTATCGAAATGTTATGATAATAAAATGGAGTTTTGCACCCAACAAAAAGGGCCTCAGTTACTAGAAAAAATGGTATCCTTTAAATTCAGGTGCCCCAAAACCAGGAAAAATTTTAAAAGAAAACTGTAATAAAAAAGCTATTGCTGTGCAATTTCTACACTAAGTCTTGTTGAACTTTTTCCATTTCTTTATAGAAAACTTTTCGTGTTCGCCCCCGGGGGGGCCCCCCCCTACTTTACACGGTGATGCTCCTTTAAAATTCTCTACCTAACTACATAAAATCTTCAATCTCTAACTAACTAAATTGTAAGGAACGCTAATAAAAGAGGCTTCTCTGTAAGAAATAAAAAATTTCCGACTGTTTGGCACAAGCAGAGGCACCGTCCTCCCTCAGTTCCTCAGCGTCTCGGGCCAGAACAGAAACGCTGTTCATGAAAAACGAGGTCAGTGATTTTTCCAGCCAATCGCACCATACACATCCCAGTCAAACGTGCCACACATCTCACCCTGCCTATTTGTAACTGTTTTTGCTGCCGCCAAAAAGGGAGGAAGCGCCGAAAATGGCACGATTTATAGATGATGCACGTTTTAACCAAAAATTTTTCCTTTATCTAAAATTTCGATCAACATAAAAACTGTGGATTTCAATTTTTCGATAAAAAATCCTCAACACACAACCCCATTGGCACTAGGTAAACATAGATGCTAAAGCATGTAAATTTACTTGGCTTATCAACCAGAGGGACCAGTGGAATTGCATTTTACATAAAACAAATTACCACCATTGTTCGTTCCCAAAAACCCCGTTTTTCCTTGGGGGTTGGCCGGATTCAGTTTAAAGGGTGGTGAAAAAAAATGTAACACCCGACATATGGCTCATGGAACATGTTTACTTCCCCCAACCCCAAAAGAACATTTCAAAAAGCTTCACACACAATGTTCATGTAACGCATCATGCATTTGGACTGTCTGAATGACATGCAGACAGGAGCCACAGCAATCGTAGCTGAAGCTGGTTGGATGATGAAAAAGCACTTTACCACCACATGACTTACAACACAACACATTTCAAAAGTAGAGGGGAGGTACATTATAAATGATTGAAAATTGGGACAGGAATGTGTGATTTCCTTGTCCACCAACAGGAGAAACAAGTGGCTCGAGCTCCACAAGCAGCAACAGCACCAGCAACAACACTGGCCCAGCAGAAGCCCAACAGGACAGCAGAGAAGTAAGTAGAAAACCAGTTTCACCCATTCCTGCTTGGCCATCATGCTGAACTGATCCACAACAGGAGGGCGTAGGGGAGACACTTTTTACACCATGTGGGCTGGGCCAAGCAAACAATGTGAAAGGCAATGTCATGTTTGCACAACACTGTACGCAGTGAAAATTAAGCTGGCACTAAAAGGTCAACACAAACACTGCACTGGGAAAGTTAAGCCGTTTGGGCACGTGTCCCCCTGAGTGTATGATGAGGAGGGGCGAATCCCAAATAGCTGCTTAAATTTGCGGACCGGTGTTTCAAAGGGCCCATCGTGACCTTTCATTCCCTCTTTCACTCACACTAAGAAGAGGATGAATATCTGACCCTGAATTTGTTACCGGTCCCTCAAAAGCCCAAAGCCCCAGCCCAGCCACCACCTGACCCCAACGCTATGGAGGAGGTACGCCAATTAAGGGACATCCTTAATAGGATCGACAGAAATGTTCTGGCCATCATGGCCCACCTCCATATGACCCCTTGCTAGAGTTTTTCTTGTTAATATTGTTTGTAATGTTTTATTTATGTTTTATTTTGTATAAAGAAAAGTGTTTCTAGTTATCAGCTTGTTGCTTGGTTATTAAATGGGGAAACATGTGTTGGGAGGGACTTGTAACTGAAACTGGTCCCATCATCCTCCTAAGGCGATGATGTTTGGATGGTTCCCAAAATGTGGAGCATACCACTGTCGGCTGAGGGTGAAATGGGGTATGCTTGACGTTTGGGTTGAGTGGTATATAATTTGGATAAAAACAGTCTTAATGTTGCCATTCAAAACATGTCCCTGACTATTGACAGTGCTACGGTGGAATTTGTGGTTTCAAAAATGCACTGAAAACATGACACATGTAACCTGACACATTGAGCAAATATGCATTCTTGCCAACCTGAAAGCAATTTAACAATGATCAGCAATGACGGGATCTTTGTGATGTGTCTTGAGCGAAAGGGTTTGGACACAGACGTGACAACACATGGATGACTTGTGTGACATTGTCGCTGCGACAACATTAGACAATCTGATTGCCAGGTTTAAACCTGCCTTCTTGGATGGCAACTTTACCTTACTTTCATGAGCTTCGCTTACTCTGTTCCAAGGGTCATTAGTGAATAGTGTGTTTTAAGCTTCCATATTTGGTGATGGATTGGATGCAGACACAATAGAGATTTGGTTGGATAAGTGTAAGATATGTGCAAAGATTGATGGCCATACTTGGGTCACACAAGTGTACATATTTCTATCTTGGACATAGATATTATTTGAGGGACTTAAGGTGAGAACTATTGTGCCTTCTTTGCCTTGACGTTCGTAAATATGTCCGGATTTCCGATTGGTAGCCATTCTAAGCTAATTGTTCTTTATTTATTTGAATCTGAGTTGGGGATGTATTTGCGAACGTAAATACATCTGTAAATACGTCAAGAACGAAGCCCGAGGAACATAGAAATCTGGCTTGGAGAACCACAGGTCCCAGCAAGACCTGTGATGTGCTGCCTCTTGTTGTACATACAAAATAGAATAAAAGGTGAAAGAAGAACAAATACATCTTAATTGTTTACTCCAAAAATAAATTTATAAATTAACATCTGTACAAAATCAGCATTGGCTTATTTAATGTAAAATTAGTTTAATTCTCTCACTTTTTTTTAGACCTTTTGTAGCTGATATTTCTTTCTTTTCAGATGGTATATATATTTGCTTTCATTTGAAATGCTCAACTTTTTATAGACATTGAAAACGATTTTGGACAACGTGGATATTTCGCTTTATTCATTCATTCATTTGAAACACAACTCTTTTTTATTATTATACTGTTGTAACTGAATTGTATTGCCCCATTACAATCAGTTCAAGCTTCCCTGCGCCTCCTCCGAATCAGGTAGACCACTTTGAAGTAGGTCTGCCTGTCGGAGCTGTAATGCGCCTCACTTTGCCGACCCGCAATCATGCATGCCTCGGATTTTTCGAAAGTGCTGCGTCCCGCCCCAGAACGCCCACAGCGCGCCCATTGCACGCCCCTTCATGTTAGGCTCATCCGAAAGTGGTGAAGGTTGCGCCTAACAGCGCATCCCTGCGTCCGACAGGGGATTCGGCACGGTGAGGCGCAGTTTTCGTCAGCAAACAGCCGAAACTCCCGAACATACATGTCGCCCAAAGTGTCAAATATTCATCCAAGCCCTGGCTCACATCTGCATCAGAGATTCCATTTGAAACTTCCATCACAGAGGACACCAATGGCAGCCAATGAATCCTAATGACTATACTAGGGTCTGTTGAGTCCTTGTTGGGGTCGCCATCATTTTAAGTAAAAAAACACTGCTGCAAAAATAGTGAACAGAATCTCTGATGCAAATGTGAATTTAGTCTAAGCTGTTATTGGGTAACAGGAAATTGAAAAAAATGATTGGGTATTTAAGAACACAAACAGGGTTTCAGCAAGTCTGGAGCTATTGCTCTTTGTACAAGAAAGTTATCAGGAAAATGGCCAATGTATTTCAAGCAAGTCAAGTTAGAGAATAATATTTTGCACTGATTCATGTGGTCTCTCAGCAAACATAAAATAATAGTTGCTATAGAGTTATCGGGAAACAAAGGTAAAGAAAGGACTTTTAGCTAAGTGAGAACGACATACTCGTATACTGAATGACACAAGGTTGAGCAAATTCAAGGTCCTTCTGAAAAATAAATCTTGATTACTGACAGTTGTGGCACTAAAGCTTTAGAGGCCTGGAGATGGAAGCAAATGAGATTCAGGAAACAAAGAGCAATGAAATACAGAAGACATATCATTCAATCCCAGCAGTATAAAGTGATTAAAATATCAATGCATTGTGTTCATGTATTTATTATGCTGAAGTAGGAATATGCATCTCTTCAACCATTTTACAATCAGTCCAATCTCTACTCAGCAGAGAAAAGTATATTTTTATGACAGTATTTGTGTGGCTGTTATGACTTGTTATTTCCCTATTGAACCACACCCATGATACACTGAAAAGATATAAATCACCTCCATAAAACTAAAAGGCATCTCAAACACTCACTATAAATATACAATTGATCAAATGTATTTCCAGACAGAGGCTGTGTCAAGTTAATGATTTGGAGAGCTGTATATATTGCATTTCAATGGCAAGAGTTCAGTTGGGAAACCTGGTGATTCATAGCTTACTTTCCTAAAGATTAAGCCACTCAAAGCTTGGGACATGATCCAAATGATGATAAGCTGTTTCCAGCAAATAGTTTCCGGACAAATTAGATATTGATGGACAAACATAGCTAAAGGTAGAAAAGTATTGTATTTCAAAGTACATCAGTAAAACTATGTTTCAGGTTATTTCCTGTATTGTCTTTTGACAGTAGATAATAGAATAAAAAACTTCTTTAAAAGTACAGAGGTACAAGAAAGGTTACAATTTGTGTTTTATTTTTACAATATCCAACAATTTAGTGATTTGAATTTTTTTTATTCCCAAAACACAGTTTTATACTGTTGCAGAAACTACTTATAGAGCATACTCTATTAACATGACCAAAAAGACAGAGGAATGCACTCTTATTTAAAGCTAGATTTTTTCCAACTTTTAAACAGGTGTTTAATTCAGCAATGTTAGCATATATTCCAGAGAATTTAGAGAGGGGGGTTTATCCAGAAATACTGTTCATTGGCTCCTGTTTTTTTCGCTTTTTGTTAGGCTAGGTCTACACAGCACAGGATTTTGGTCGGTTTTTCAGCGGATTGAGTATTTTGAATCCGTGGAATAACTGACCCCACCCGGCACTGGCTAGACTTCAATTGAAAAATCAGTGCTGTTGTCTGTACAGCATGGATTTTTTTACTGATGTTTTCCTACAAGGAAAATTGATCGGCGGAATATACAACATGTTCTACTGCATATTCCATGGGACCGACGTCGGATTCCCACAGCCCCAATGTACTTGGCCGCTGGGAATCCGAAATTCCGACCGACGTTTTTTTTTTTTCGCTAAAACGCACAAAAAAAAACAGTGGTGCGGCATGGTCCAGCAAAGTGAAAATGCCGTCGGATTTTGGATGCCATTTTCACTTTCCTGTGTGGATCTAGCGTTAGGGTACAACCAGACAACGAGTAAAATGTACTTGTTGGATTCGGCCATTGAAAACCATGGCAGTTTTCAACATGTATTTACACGATATTATATGTGGATCTAGGGTCGTTTTTTTAACTCATAGTTTATAAAGAGAAATGAGTACCATTCATTTCTGTGTGGTTTTGGAAGCGGATCTGTGTCAAATACCACGTACAAGTATTTGTGGAGCGTTTTACACAAGGATTTTAACCATCCCCATTGACATCAATAGTACATTTTCTACATGTTTTCACTTGGAATACGACCAAAGACTGAACTTGTTTTACATTTTTTGATGGTGCCAGATGTTTTACTGTGTGAAGGTGGAAGATTAGGGATTCTAGGATAGGAGTTTAGTCCTGCGGGACCGTTCTATTTTGGACGTTGATCCTGCTGACGGCCATCTTTAGGGCTCTAGGATATTAAGGGACTGATAGGCTCTATTGTATCCATGTTCCCTTATTCAATATATCTTTGCTTTCTGCCAGCACATGTTTTGGATTTGGAAGGTGACCAGTGTACACTCTTCTGAGGTGTGGTAAGTCCCTCGGCACCCATTACTTCATCATAGTGGAATAGTTAATGGCCCTCAACCTGATTTGAATGAAAAAGAGGAACAAGTTGCAAACCAACCTCAGTACTTGGGCTGCTATCTATGAATGTCTGGGAAAGTCAATTAGTTTCTGCAAGACTTCTGAACTGATCCTAGTATGTTGTCTGTTCCAGCGGCATGAAGATTCATTCATGTCTGCTCTATTTTGTTTTAAATAGTTGAAAATGTCATATATGCCAAGTTGGTGAAATGTCATTCTGAACAACAACCGTTCTCTTCCAGAACTGACAATCTGAACAACTATGTCTCTTGTCTACTCCTACCGTACTGCATTTAGTAATTTCAGCTGTTAATTTCAGAGATTATGCTGAGGGTAGCAACCTGGGGGTTTACTGCAGGAAAGTCCAGATGCCTGTATAGTGGTTAAACAGTGAAAACATTAAACTCTTCTCCTCAGCATAGACCTATGGTAAATCTGATACAACCCAATAGATTCACCATAAGCAATCAGGTAGACCTTCATCAGATGTATAGCACCTACAGAGAATGAAACTTCAAAATGTGCAGAATTCACACATGCTACCTACGCCTAGCTCAAAATAAACGCACCTTCACAAAATAATCAAAACTGACAAGATCATAAATCTCTGCAAGGAATCCATGAGGAAAAGAACCGGTTATTGCAGTAGATGCCAAACATAGAATAGGGAAATAGTTGTATTGTAGTCTTGTTTTATTTAATATTGCTATGCGTTTTGTTGTTGTAGTAACTCCTTCATCAGGCTACAATTTGGGTTCTTCTAGAGACAGCAATTGTTTTAAATCATGAGGACATTATTGTCCTTGCTAGTGAAAGGGCTAAAGACACATTGAAGCAGCTTGAAAGTAATAATCCTGGCTGCTTACGATTAGCTAGGATGCTGGTAAAATTGCCCTTTGTGGGGTCTTGACTGCCAGGTGCTGCGCAAAAGATCTGGGCATACGTCCCTGGTGTTTGAGCCCAACAATGCCACTAGACATTACATTGTAATGCTGCTTTAGCTGTCCTTAAGGGGGTGTTCCACATTAATTATGAATTACAGGCGAGATGAACGGGACAGGGAGCATCCAGGAGGTAAGTATGTCTCTTTTCTTCTATTTTTTTATCATGCTCCATTTGACAAATGAGCTTTTGGAACTCCCAGAACAGCCTTTTAAGTCTGTACACTGTTATTTATATGTCCTTATTGCCCCTTCCAAGCCAATTCTTTGTCTAAAATAAAAAGTTTTTCATTCTATCGTTTTGCGGGTCATCCTCCATTTGGGAAGTGCTAATCATCCCATTCCTAGCTGACATTACAGCCAATCATTCACAATCAATTTCCCAACTGGGGCCAAAAACGTGGGAAGTCAATGTACTTTCTAAATGCTGCTGCTGTGGCTCTAGTGTACAACAGTACAAGGTGATCGTAATATTATCTACACCAGTTATTTATGCCAATGAGAATCTCGGCCTATTATCGCCATATCTTCTCTTTCTTTCCCCTCCTTGCACATTTGTCATCTGGCATCTTGTGCATCTACATCTGTGATATGGATAGTTTAACACACGTATAATACTGAATCTAAATAATGTTCTATTATTGGGACGTACTAATATACAGAATAAAATGTAGTAAAAGAGTGGGAGTATAGAATGTTTAGTTGAGTCCTTTCTTTTAAATCATCTGCTATAAATAAAAATATATATATTTCAACCAAGTTAAACCACATGCAACATTTAATATTTTATTTTCTACAAGATGCCTAGAAGGCCATATTGTTACTCTGGTTGTGTCTAGATGCTAATTGGTTTTTATTGTAGCCACACATACAGTACACAGCATTAATCAACACTTGCTGAGTATATTGATGTCTGGGTTTGATAGCCATACTGTCTCCGCTCACAATCTTAAATCACTCTCTCCCTCTCTTTCTCTCCCTTAGTGGACATTTTCTTTCTAAGGCAATAAAGAAAGAACATTATAAAATCTTTTGTTTTATGCCAACCATGTGCATTGCAGGAATAAACAATACATAAAAAAAAATTATGATAGATACATATATTAAGGACAAGATTTCATTACTGGCTTCTGTTATCTTATTTTAAAACAGTAAAAGAAAAATGTGTGCATCTGTGAGTGTATGTGTGTGGGTAAATAGCAGCTAGAGTTCAGCTTTCATTTGCTAAACTACAGTGGAAAAATTAAAATGAAACAGGACAAAATACTATTCAGATTCTAATCAGAATCCGGCCAGCATTTTACAACAGTTTTCATTTTTTGTATTGGTTTTTGTTCTGTTTTTTTTAACGTGTTTTTGGATTTTAGCTGTCCCATTCAATTGAACAGTACAATAATCCCCCGTTTTCAAGTGAAATTCGGTGGATTATAGAACATGTTCTATGTATTTTGACTTGGTTTTCAGATTTGAAGTCCAACCTCAGAAAATCTGAGATGTGTAGACTACAGCTCGGATTTTCTATTGAGGTCTATGGGGATGATTAACAGTCTAAATATCGAATCCGCTTAAAAATCCAACAGTAAATCACTATCATGTAGACTTTTTGGTGTGAACATTACATGGAGAACAGCAGTGTTGCTTGTAATATAATTATAGTGGTATTTAACTGAGTGAACTCGAGATTTTTGCACGATGAATAATAAAGTGTATGATTGTAAGATTGTTATCCAAGTCATAATGATTGACAAAATAAAAAAAAATAATTTTCTAAGTTGTGCTGTTCTTGCCTTGCTCTAAGCATACTGAGGAAATATTCACAGTGCAGGGAAAAAAATTAAAGGAACCTTTGTATGATTTATCTAAAAGCTTAACATGGCAATGAAATTGAAAGTGTGGGTTTCATGGGTGCTTTGGATGTTAAATATAGTCAAACAAAGCTGTTCTCAAAATAGTATGGTTATTGTAAACTTCCTTTGATGCAAGCAACTTTTTGAAAACTTCAGAATATGTGTAAGGCTATGTACACAGGATGAGTAGATTCCGACTTGAAATGCCAGTCTAAAACCAAAAGTAAACCAACCCCACTGACCTCAATAGAAAATATGAATGCAGTTCAAACAATGGACATTTTTGGCTGTTGGTTTTTCGCCGTAAAAACCCTTTGAACGTGTTCATTCTTTGGTCAGAAAACGCATGGAAATTTACTACTGTTGTCAATGTATATGGTTTTTAATGCATATCCGTGTCCAAAACCACATATAAATAAATGGGGCTTGTTTTTTACTGTAAACCATGAGTGAAATACTTTTTGAAAACCATGGTGTACAACGCAGTTTTCAAAGGCAGAAAAGTAAATCCAAAGTAAATTTAAGGAGTTGTCTCACTACAAAGAATAGCTTTCAAAATGTAGGGAAAACTAAATGAAGACGTTTTCCAAATATATTGTCCTGTTCATCTTTTTTTGTTAAGGAGCTACAAATGATTTTATCACCTTCTGAGCTCTGTCTGGCTCCCCAAGTGACCAACCTGTGTACTTCTTCTCCCCTGCTGTTCTATCTGATAGCAGGGAGTGATGTAATCACACAGGTCATGGCCAGCAGTGTGAAAGCTTGTGTGTTATCTGATCTTTCAGACAAAAGACTAATTACTCTACCTTTTACATTAGCTCAGAAGCTTCTCTGGACCTCAGAGAAGGTAATTTATTTAATCTAGACTAATAAACAGTGAAGTCTGAATACACGGAGCTCATATGCTAATTACAGACAGCTTGACCAGAAAGTGACATAGCAAACAGCATTATTTCATTCATAAATCCTATGAAACTTTGAGATGAGACAACCTTTTTAAGTTAAACTTGATTTATAAAACCACATAAAGTCCAAAAACCGTCACCTCACGACCTAGGGTTTCGCCTTGCAGCCCCCAAAGAAGCTGTATGCCGAAACCCTGAGTCAGGCAGTGACGATTTTCAGCTTTCCACATGCTTTTATAAATCAAGTTTTCCAAAATGTCCTTTGTGATTTTACAAAGAATAAAAACTGTTTTGCTTCTGCATTGTCCAGAACAATGCAGACAATGTCAGCACTATATTTTGCTCTCCATTTTTTATAGATGAAACACTAATCTGGTCTGAGTAGAGCAATGTGTTTTGGTTGGAATACTCACTCACCTGGTTTTACACAGTTCTATCAACGTTGCAGCCGAGAAGTTTTTTCTAAAGGAAATAGTGCATGTGTATGGGATTGTAACATTCAGCGTGAAGAGCAGGGATCTGATAGGATCACTATTATGGGGAGGGTGGTAGCTTCATAGGTGCATAGCATAGTAGGGGTTTATAGAGAAATTATATAGCCCCGATTAATTATATTTCACCAGGACACAGTGGCTATAAAAGATTTGGCATGAGAAGCATTTTTAATTGAATGACCAATGAAAACAATATTATGTGGTGCTCTCAATAACATGCTGTTACAGCTACTTGGGTGAGTCTACTGTTGCTTTTTAAGAATCTCTGCTATTGACCTTTCTTATTTCTGTAATCATTATATTGGGTCACATGTATGAAACTGTCTAGGTCTAAAACACACTGTGCTGCCCACAGCAACCAATCAGAGCACCCCTTGCATCTCATATAGTGCTCTGGAAAAATGAGAGGGGAGCTCTGATTGGTTGCTATAGGTGAGTTTTAGACCTAGACAATTTTCATACATGTGGCCCATTGTGTGTTTGTGGGTGGGCTCTAAATACCATATATTTTATGGATCTTTTATTATAGGATATTCTATAAAACGTTAAAGGAGTTATCTCGCCATGCTGTTTTACAGAGCCACAGCCAGCTTCAGACTCAACCTTCCTGTTCTTGCTGTGTGTAGTGGACAGCAGTTTGGAGCAACTAAATAGGAGGGAGAGCAGAGAGAGGTGGTCATTAACCTAGATAAACATGAGTACAGTAGCAGTAGATAAAATCTTCTTTATCTCCTGAACAAATCCAAATCAAAAGAGCAATGTATTTGGTAATAGTTTTCATTTACCTTTCTCTACATGTTAAAAAAAACATATCATTGTGGTGAGAAACCCCCTTTAAGATTTCTCTTTATTGAATGGGGGGTTCTTAATATTATATATTTTCTCGTAACATTTACATATACTTACTGTACATTTGATTTTACGAAGATAGGACAATCATATAGATTATTTCTGTGCACTTTATATTTATTTAATTAACTTGTAAGGTTGAGCCATTAACAGTGAGAGAAAATGCCTTAGGCAAAGCTATTCTTGTGTATGCACTTTGAATAAAATTATTTTTCTTTCTCTATGGACGTATCAGGAAAACTGAGAACTTAACTTGCAAAGTAAATCAGAACGATAACAGAAATTCCCTATTTGAATAACGTGATAGAAAATAAAACAGATTCCTAAACTATGTCCTCAGCAGCATTGTTTTTATGCATGCAATTAAAGCAGGCCATAACCTGTTAAATTTAGAATATCTGTAATATATCGTTAGTTCTTTTTTTCAATTTATTTCATCCTATGGACATGCTATAAATTTACAAGATGAGAATACCCCATTAATGCACCCTGCCGCTCAGGGTAGCTCATTAACAGGTTTACATACCATATTGTTATATTAACCTGGATTCAGATAGTCATGATACTACAGGCAGTCCTCGGGTTACAAACGGGATAGGGACTGTAGGTTTGTTCTTAAGTTGAAATTGTATGTAAGTCGGAACAGGTAGATTTATTAAATGTAATTCCAGCAAAATAAAAAATTTTAGTTTTGGATAGTGCAGGGAACAGTTTTTACATTTGTTTTGCTGTCTGTGCCCTTTTTTAGAAGATTTCACCTAAAGTTTTGTATCTCATATGCAGCTGTGGTATGCTGGCACTTGGTTATCATGGGGCATGACTCAGTGTTGAATGTCAGCCACACCCCATAAGTCTCCGTTTGTAACTAGGGTCGTATGTAAGTCGGAACGATGTAAGTCGGGGACTGCCTGTATTGCATTTAAGCATAAAAACGGCCATATAGACATTGCTAACTGGGAAGCCCTAGCCATACATTGTCTCCTATGGCACCACTTGACCCATCAAGCAGCAATGAATTTTGAGACCGATTGCCTCTCCAATAAGAAGAGGGAAAAGAACCCAGATTTGCAGAAGCAACTGTCAAATGGAACCTCTTGCTCCCCACTGTTCGAAGTTCTGTGGCTTGAGAATTGGACTCAGCTTTTTTAGAAAACATAACTAATCTTGATGAACATCTCACTTATTTTGACAAATCACCAATAATGAAACATCCATATTACAGCTAAAACACTCACATCCTTCATAGTTCCACTGAATCAAATTTCATCCACCAGTTTGACTCAGTAGGTCTTTGAGGTTTTTAGCTATTACAGGTATAATACAGAAAGAACTAGTGCAGGCCCTATTATGGCCATGTAAAACTGCCTTAAAGAAAATATTTAGTGATGCAGCAATGGACCCTCACTTGTCCTTAAAACAAAGCGGCCATGGCCACATGAGCCTTTTCAAATAGCTTTATTTGAGTGTGCTACCCAGAGAGAGCAGTGGAGAGAATGGGGGTTGTTGCTGTGTCACGGTGGTATTCAGCCGCCCATGACCAACTTCCCTTGACCAACACACTAAAATAGGGGGGGAGGGGTTCAGGTGTAGGAGATGATGGTGGTAGTCCATTATGTTCCCAGTATGTTCCCAGGGACATACTCTTGGTTAGCTGTTATGAACCCTTCAGTGTCAGTTTGAGGTGTCCGTGATGTGATGCAGCAAATGACAGGCAGGAGACCAAACAGAGTTAGAAAACAACAGCAGCCCTTTATGCCAAGTTAGATGGTACACCTGAATATAGCCTTCTCTCCAGTACATAAATTACAGTCCAAAATTCCTATGATCCTGTAGCAAGGATGGGCTTTAACCAGTGTCGGACTGGGGGGTCTGGGGCCCACAGAGGAGTTGATCTTGGGAGGCCCACCCTACTGTACATGAAAATATTAGCGGCCTCTCAGACATAAATGCGCCCATTTTACCACATAATACAGTGTGCAAAACAGAACTGTATTGTGTAGTACAATAGCAAGTTAGTCACACATTTGTCAGTCTAACATATCATAGACACAGGGCTAAGTAGCTCCATCCATATCCTCCCCACCAGCCCACATACAATATCCCCCTCCAATAGTCCACATACAATATCCCCTCCACGTTTCCCTTGGTCACGCACCTCACCGCCTTCTAAAATAAACACCAGCAAGAAAGTGTAACTCATATCACAGGGTCAGGTGTTCCCTCACTCTTATTATCAGGGACACATATACTCACGCTGATATAACCTACAACACCGCCATATAGCGACCACATAGTGGTCAGACACCAGCTCAGGTATAACCTACAACACTGCCATATAGAGACCACATAGAGGTCAGACACCAGCTCAGGTATAACCTACAACACCACCATATAG
This sequence comes from Phyllomedusa bahiana, assembly GCA_025379985.1. NCBI lineage: Eukaryota > Metazoa > Chordata > Amphibia > Anura > Hylidae > Phyllomedusa > Phyllomedusa bahiana. Next base: position 42,010 of record JAODAL010003223.1, read on the forward strand.
AGACCCCACAAAGGTCAGACACCAGCTCAGGTATGACTTATAACACTGCCATATAGAGACCACATAGAGGTCAGACACCAGCTCAGGTATAACCTACAACACCACCAAATAGAGACCACATAGTGGTCAGACACCAGCTCAGGTATAACCTACAACACTGCCATATAGAGACCACATAGAGGTCAGACACCAGCTCAGGTATAACCTACAACACCACCATATAGAGACCCCACAGAGGTCAGACACCAGCTCAGGTATGACTTATAACACTGCCATATAGAGACCACATAGAGGTCAGACACCAGCTCAGGTATAACCTACAACACCACCAAATAGAGACCACATAGTGGTCAGACACCAGCTCAGGTATAACCTACAACACTGCCATATAGAGACCACATAGAGGTCAAAAAACCAGCTCAGGTATAACCCACAACACCACCATTAGGACCCCAAGGGTCAGACACCGCTAGGTATCTTTTAACACTGCCATTAAAGACAAAAAAGGGTAGGACACCCACTCAGGGAAACCCACAACACCACCAAAAAAAGAGACCACATAGGGCGACACCAGCTCAGGGATAACCTACAACACGCCAAAATAAGACCACATAGAGGTCAGACACCACTCAGGATAACCTACAACACTCCAAATAGAGACCACATAGAGGTCAGACACCCCTCAGGTATAACCTAAACACTGCCATATAAAGACCCCATAGGGGCAGACACCGCTCAGGGAAACCCAAACCACCCAATAAGACCAAAGAGGCAAAACACCAGCTCGGTAATAACCTACAACACCCCAAAAGAGACCACATAAGGTCAGACACCGCTCAGGAAAAACCCACAACCTCCATATAGAACCACATAAGGGCAACACCCGCCCCGGTAACCTACAACACCCAATAAAAGACCACTTTGAGGTCAACACCCGCTTAGGAAACTAAACATGCCATATGGACCACAAGGGTCGCACCGTCAGGTCACAATCCACCCTAAGAAAAGAGGTAAAACCAGTATAATAAACATAAACCAATAGAACCAATGAGGCGCCCTCTCAGGTATTACCTCCCCACCTTTAAACCCCATGAGGTTTTAGCACCCCTCATTCCCCCAAAAAATTAAAACCCAACTAAATTTTCCCCCCCCTTTTTTTCCAAACCCCTCAATTTTCCAAGCCAATTTTTCTTTAACCTTATTCCCCCTTTTTATTTTTTCCCCAACCCCCAAAATTTCCCCGAAAAGGAAAATTTCCTACAAACCTAATTTTAGCCCCCTAGTCTACCCCAAGGGGGGGGGAGGGGAAAAAAAAAGAGGAGAAAGGGGAGGTGGGGAGAGGGCTAAGTCCCCCGGGGATAAGAATTTCCTGGGCTGGTCCCCTCAAAAATATTGCCAGGTAGAAGGCTTTGGGGGGCTCTTTAGGTACATACAGGCGTTTGGGGGTTTCCTTAGGTGGTATACAGGCAGTTTAGGGTCTAAATTTTTTTTTTTTTAGTAAAAAAGGGAGTTAGGGGGCTCCTTAGGGGATATACAGGCAGTTGGGGTCTCCTTTAGGTATAACAGGCATTAGGGGTCTTTTAGGGGTTAAAACAGGGAGTTGGGGCTTTTTTTAGGTGGTATACAGGCAGTTAGGGGGTTTATTTAGGTGGTATACAGGCAGTTAGGGGGTTTCCCTTTAGGTGGGATACAGGCAGTTAGGGCCTCCTTTGTAGTGTGCAGGGGTTTTAGGGCCCCCTTTGTTTTAGGTATCAGGGCCCCTTTTTTGGTAGTAGGGGGCCCCCTTTTTGACATCGGGCCCCCCCCTTTTGTTTTGGTAACAGGGCCCCCTTTGACCCTTTTGGCCTCCTGTAATAGTCAGGGCCCTTAGAAATCTGGCCCCCCTTTAGGTAGCAGGGGGGCCCCCTTTCATTAGCCCGGGCCCCCCTTTTTGGTGGCCACCCCCCACTTTTTTTGGTAGCCGGGCCCCCTTCCATTAGTCGGGGGGCCCCCTTTAGGTTAGCCAGGGCCCCCCTTTTGGTTTCGGGCCCCCTTTCCCTTAGTCGGGGGCCCCCCTTTTAGGGACCGGGCCCCCTTCCATTTGCAGGGCCCCCCCTTTTGGAGCCAGGGGCCCCCTTTTAATTAGTAGGGGCCCCCCTTTTAGGGGGGCCAGGCCCCTTCCTTTTGCCAGGCCCCCCTTTTAGGTCCCGTGCCCCCTTCCTTTTCAGGGGGCCCCCTTTTTTGGGGCCAGGGCCCCCTTCCATTAGTCAGGGGGCCCCCCCCTTTAGGTAGCCAGGCCTCCTTCTATTATCGGGCACCCCTTAGGTGCCAAGCCCCCTTCCATTTGCAAGGGGCCCCCCTTTTTGTAGCCGGGCCCCCCTCCATTTTGTCAGGGCCCCCACTTTGTAGCCAGGGCCCCCCTTTCATTAGCCAGGGCCCCTTTAGGTAGTTAAAAAAACCCAAAAACAAACAGCCACTTACCTCGCGCCCGCTCCGACTGCCGCTCCTGGCCGCTCCGTCTCCCACTCCTGGCCGCTCTGGTTCCTGGCTGCTCCGATCTCCCCGCCGGCCTCTACTGCTGTCCTGCATAGGCGACGCAGTGATGTGACGTCACCGCGGCGCCTACGTCAGCAGTAGGGGCCGGCGCCCGGCATGCTGAAGGCCTAACATTTTCAGCCTGTAAGGGAGATCAGTGGCGCTGTGCTCCGCTGGCACTGCGCAGCCCCGGGAGTCGGGGACATTAGTCCCCAACCTCCCGGGCCGGTCTCTGAGCGCTCGGGACACAGGTCCCGGGTGTTCAGAGACCGGATGCGCGGCCGGGTCCCGGGGAGCGAGGGCACTGCCTCCGGGGCCCACAGCAGCGCGGGGGGGGGGGGGCCCCACCGGGGGATTCACCGATGCCCCGGCAACCCAGTCCAAGCCTGGCTTTAACTCCTTAAAGACCAAGCCAGTTTTGGCCTTGCTGACACAGCCCTATTTTTTAAATCTGGCATGTGTCACTTTATGTGAGAATAACTTTTTGACATTTTTACCTATTATCTGTAAAAGAGCTGAAACCTTCTATAAAAATAAATCAGTCAAATCCCGAACAACGCGTTTTTTGTCGCCAAGACCGGCGCTACATCGGAATTGCAATATAGAGAATTGCCGGGAAAATACAGTAATTAAAAATTGTTTAAGCTCTTCTAATGGGTGGGCATAAACCAGCCAATCAGAATTGGAGCGCCAGTGGCCCTTTCTAACCAAGGGAGGTGTATTCACCAATCATAATAGACGCGACAAGGGACCCATAATAACCTATGGAGAAATATAGACCAATCAAAATCAAAGGCGGGACAGTTCAAAATACAGTAAAAAGTCCCCGCTAGCTCAACCAATCAGAGCGCGAGCTACTTTCTCATAGAGTTCTATGGGGAAAAGAAATGCAGAGCGAGCTCTGTTTGTGATTGGCTAATTTAAAAGAGGCGCGGTTATTTGGACCAATGGGAGAGCGAGCGACGCTCTTATGGGTTTTCTAATGCAATTTGGAATAAAACGGTACATGGCCGAAATCAAATGATAAGACTCCAGAAGTTGTCCCGATGTGCATATAAAATGATCAATAATATGGGGGTAATGAACAAAGAAATATTAATTCAATAAAATCATGTTTATTTCTTTATTTTTGTTAGCCAAGGATCAATAGTATGGGTGTAACAAAAATAAAGAAATAAACATGATTTTATTGAATTAATATTTCTTTGTTCGAGCCCTTTCTGCATGGCGTTTTAGAATCCCTGGGTCTAGGGCCGGTGATGTGTGGAAAGATTATGGCACTCTACTCTTCCCCTCAGGCCCAAATTCGGGTCAATGGTTCGCTATCAGCACCCCTAGACATAGGCAATGGCACCAGACAGGGATGCCCACTTTCTCCCATCTTATACGTCCTGGTGATGGAGCACCTGATGCAGGCTTTACGCAAGGATTCACGCGTCAAGGGGATCGGGGTGGATGGCCTCCATTTTAAATGCTCCGCGTTCGCGGACGACCTATTGTTGTACCTTGTAGATCCATCTTCTTCCCTCCCGGCAGCTCTGGAGGTCCTTGAGGAATTTGGGCTACACAGCAACCACAAAATAAACATGTCCAAGAGCTCAGTTCTGAGCTTTCATATCCCCTCCCGCGCACTGCAAATTTAAAATTTCCCCCTTTTCTTTTGCCTGGGCGGGATCCCGTTCCGTACTTAGGGTTTCAGATACCCTAAAATCTGAAAAACCCTTTTTACTGAACTTCGTTCCCTTATATCCAAAATTAAAACAGGACCTCCTGAAAGGGGAAAAAAGGGTTTTTTTTGGATAGGTCGGATCAACATTTTAAAAATGAATTTTTTCCTCGTCTTTTTGTCCCTCTTCCGGCAGCCCCAATTTAAAAGTTACCTAGGTCCTTCTTCAGGGACCTAAAATTTGGGGTCCCCCGGTTTGTGTGGGCACGGGGACGTCCCAGGTGCGGGTCACACTGATTGCGCCCAAAATCAGAAGGGCGGGTCTGTCTCCCCCCAAATTTTTCAGATGTATCCCTTTGCTGCTGTTGCAGACGTACTTTGGATGCTTTCAACCAGCTAGCCCCAAATTTGGGGTTTTCGCTTGAAACAACTCTCAAATGGGGCTCTGTGGCAGCCCCCCCCTGGCTCCCGCCCTCGGTCTGCCGAGGGAATGCTCACCCGCATCCCTCTTATGACAGACCCGATCCAATTTATGATCGTACCTTAAAATGAACTGATTAATATGGGAGGGCCCTGCACACCATTTTTGGGAAAACCCCGGAAATCCCAACTCCCTCCCCAAGCTCTTCTCCGCCTCAGGGATCAGGTGCCACCCCCTCGGTGTTTGCAAAGGATCCCCCCGGATGCCCTGGGGGTTTATGAAGATTGGTAGAGGATACAATACAATCGATTGCGAGATACATACTCCCAGTTACGAAGTATTTACTAAAAGGGGAAGCTCCATTGATGTGCACAGACCACCGAAACCTTCGGTTGTGGGTTCGGTAGATACTCCGGAGGCGATCCTTCGGGCTTATAGGCTATTTTTTTTACGTCCCCCCATGAGAGGGGCCTTTCCCAAGGGTTGGGAGAGGGAGCTAAATTTTTGACCCCCCCGAAGAGGTCTGGAACAAAGCTTTCCAGTCACACAAAAGTCCTCTGTCTCCCCCAGAGCAATGAGTTGAACTATAAAATCCTAACAAGATGGTATTTTGTCCCTCCCCCTTTACACCCCCATGTGCGCCGCCCCCCTAGATCTTTTGGCGCGTAAGTCCGAGAGGGGCACTATGACTCACATCTGGTGGGGCTGCAGGCCGCAACCCTTCGGAAGGGGTGCTCGCATAATTTCTAGAATTGGGAATAAAAATAAAAAATAGCCCCGCCGTACTCTGTCTTTAAAATTCCCTCTCCCTTCCCCACCAAGCCCCCATTCCTTAGTTTCTTGATTTTGGGGGAAAATTAGTCACCCTGGGCTTTGGCTATCCACAACTTGCCCGTCAATCCGAGGTTCAAGGGATTTACAGGCGCTGCAGAGATTGGAGGAGTTTCGGGTCAGATTCCTCAATGCTATAATAAATACCCTGCAACAGGGGGACGGGATCCCTTTTGCGATGGGATAAATTCTCTCTTTTCGGGGTTTTGAGCCCGGGCCCCCTATGGTTTGACCCACGACAACCCCTTTTAGTGTGAATTGTACAGGCTAGGACTTGACGGACAGTGTCACCGAAGAGCCGATAGTTTTTTTTTCTGTTTAGGTTTTTTGTTTTATTTGTGTCCAGGAAAGGGTTCCACGTGGGGCTAAAACTACATGGTTTCCTGGGCGTTGTCGTGACGGTTTACCACTTTAAAATGGGTCTCCTCACTTGGACGGGTACGATGCGGTTGGCCCCCTCCAGACCCTGGCTTCGGTCATTACGTTTGCCCCTGAATGGGGATGGCCCAACGATTTTAACGAATGGAAATGTTCCTTTTAGGCTTTTTAAATATCTCTTAAGGGCTTAATTGTGGAAATCTTTCTCGATGTTTCAAAGATTTGTAAACATTCGTTACGAGCTAATACTTAAATGTATTTTGTGGCCCTTACTCATACTTGACCTTGCTTTTGTACATTTTGTTAATCTTTTCTATTAAAAGTTTTTTTTTAATATGAAAAAAAAAATATTTCTTTGTTCGTTACCCCCATATTATTGATATTTTATATACACTTGGTAAACTTCTAGGTCTTAATTTATTTGATTTGGCCCATGTACAGTTTTTTTCAGATTGCATTAGAAAACCCATAAGAGCGTCGCTGCTCTCCCCATGGGCCAAATAACCCCCGTTTTTAAGTTAGCCAATCACAAAAGAGCTGCTCTGCATTTTTTTTCCCCCTAGAACCTATGAGAATAGCTCGCGCTCTATTGGCTGGGAAGCCAAACCCCGCTAGCTCAAACCCAAACACTCTTTTCTGATTTTCACTGTATTTTTAACTGACCCCCCCTTTGAATATGATTGGGTTTTATTTCTTTATAGGATTTAAAAAGGGGCCCTGTCGCTTCTATTTGATTGGTCAATACTCCTCCATAGGTTGAATGGGGCCCCTTTTCGCCCCATTCTGATTGGCTGGTTATAAAGGGGATTTTTTTTTTTTCAATCATACCCATGCCCACGGAGCTGAGGCCCCAGATTTTTCTTTCAATCTTTATATGCTTCCTCTCATGTTCCTTCCGCTTCACTTCCCTCCACCGGAGCCCTTTGACCAGAATCAACCAGGGCTGCCCGTCGGAGCTGCGAGCGCTGCAATGCGCCGACTTTGCCCACTCGCAAACGTCATGCCCCGGAAACCCCAACCCCCCGGCCATTACACGCCCCTTCATGCGGGCGCAGCTGAAAGTGGCGAACGCTGGCCTAACATCGCATCCCCGCGTCCAACAGGGGATTTGGGCCGTGGGCGCAGGTTCGCCAAAAAACAGGTAAAGCCCCTTCTACTGTGGCCCTTAGTAGTAAAATTTTCCATTTTCAAGAAAATTTGCAAAATCCATTTTTTTAGGGACCACTCCAGTTTGACGGGGCTTTGAGGGCCTGCATTTTAGATTTCCCCCATAAATCACCCATCTAAAAAAATAGACCCTTAAAGTATTTACAACAGTGTTTAGGAAGTTTGTTAACCCATTGTTTTTTCACAGAAATTAAAGCAAAGGGGAGGTGAAAATTTTAAAAAAGTTACTTTTTTTTTTTAGATTTTAATATCTTTTTATTTTTTACTGCAATAGTAAATGTGACCAGGTAAAAGCAAATTAAAATAAAAAATTTTTCCCAGGATGGGGATTTTAGAGATAGCCCATATGCGGCCCTAGTACATTATTTGGTTCCACCACAAACCTCAGAATAGAAGAAGCACCTGCCGGACTCTGGGGTCTCATTTTCAATACGATTTTATTTAGGGGCCATTTAAGGTTTGCGGACACCCTAAGGTGCTAAAACTTAACAAACAACACTAAAAAGACCCCATATTGAAAACTAAACCCATTAAGGAATATATCCAGGGGTGCAGTGAGTATGTCGAACCCACAGGTGATTCACACATTTTTTTTAGCATTAAGCTCTAAAAATTACCAATTTATTTTTTTCCAACAATCTACAATTTTAGCTTAAAATGTTTCATATTTACAAGGAATCCTGGAAAAAAAGCACCCCAAAAATGTTTTACACAATTTCTTCCAAGTTTAGCAATACCCTACATGTGGGTGTAAACTGCTGTTTGGGCGCATGGCAGAGCGTACAAGGGAGGGAGTGCTGCCTGGCTTTTGGAATGCAGATTTTTGTGGGGCCGTGTCGCATTTGCAAAGCCCCCAAAGTACCAGAACAAGTGAAACCTTCCAGAAGTCGACCCATTTTGGATTCAACACCACTGAGGGATCTCATCTAGGGGTGTATTGTGCATTTTGGGAGCACAGGTGTTCCAGAGTTTTTCTTAGCATTGGGCCATGAAAATGGGGGGGGGGGGGGACGCAGTTCTGTTATTGTTTTTGAGGTTTCACTTTTACAGCGTTCGCTGTGCAGTGTAAATGACATGACAACTTTACTATGGGGGGTCGGTACAATTACAATGATATAAATATTTGTATAGTTTTTTTATGTTTTATTACTTATACATGATAGAAATATGTCTATAAAAAATTGCGTTTTTATGTTGTCCTATTTTGACAGCCATAACTTTTTTACTTTGCTGTGTATGCAGCTGTGTAGGGGCTTGTTTTTTGTGGGGTGAATCGATGCTTTTATTGGTACCATTATGGGGGGCATATGACGCTTTGTTCACTTTTGATTAAGGTTTTTGTGAGCCGTTTTTAACAAAATACAAAATTCTGGTAGTGTTTTTTATTTTTTATTTTTATAGCGGTCACTGTACAGTATATATGACATGGTAGCTTTACTCAGCAGGTCTATATGATTACAGCGATACCCAATTTGTATTTTTTTTATTTTACTGCTTTTATACAATAGAAACACATTTATTCAAACAGGGAAACAGGTTTTTGCATCGCCACAGTCTGAGAGCCATAACTTTTTTTATTTTTCTGTGTACAGGCTTGTTTTTTGCGGAATGAGTTGACATTGTTATTGTTATCATTTTTGGGGGGACAAGACTTTTTTATCAGTTTTAAATCCGTTTTTTGGAAAGCAGGGTGAAGAAAATGCTGCAATCCTAGTAGTGTTTTTATTTTTATTTTTAGCAGCGCTCAACATGCAGTGTCCGTGATAAGTTAGCTTTACTCTGTGATACGATCACGGCGATACCCAATTTATATATTTTTTTTTATGTTGAAGCACTTTAAAAAAAAAAAAGTGTTTTTAGTGTGTAAAAGAATATTTATGCATCGCTATCTTCTGACAGCCATAACTTTTTTTATTTTTCCGTATACAGAGATGCGTAAGGACTTTTTTTTTTTTGCGAGATGAACTGACGCTTTAATTGGCACAATATAGGCACTTATAGGAGTTTTGATCACTTTTTATTCCATTTTATGTGCTGCTGGATGAACACATAAAATTCACCGTACGGGTTAATTAACATGACGGATTTATAGGGCAGGTCGTTACACACGTGGCGATACCAAATATGGGTACTTTATTTATTTTTGGGGCGATTGGTGTTTGTAAAGGGGAAAAGGGCGGTGTATGTGTTTTTTATTTTATTTTTTGTTTTTTACTTTTCCAAATTTTTTTTTACTTTTCCCCCTAGGGTATATGAATGAATTATCTTCAGATCGCTCATTCATATAGAAATCAATACATAGTTATTGCTGTGTATTGGTCTCTATGGCAACTGTCAGTCACAATGCCCAGCCATGCCCACAGGGCACGGCCAGGCATGGTGACATCACAGACAACCTGGAAGGCATTCTGTACCTTCTGTGCTGTCTGTCAGCACACAGCAGCCGCCGGATTGTGCATGATCATGCAGCTGCTGCAGCCGACAGAGACGCAGGAGGAGATCGCTCCTCCTGCGTCTCTCTTAGTTATTGCGATCTATCGGTCGCGATAACTAAGAGGTTAATCCCCCTCCCCCAGAGTGATCTCCGGTCGGGGTCGATGCTGCGGGATGTCAGCTGTAATATACAGCTAAAACAGAGTTTGCGCGATCCTCAGGACATCTGCATACGTCCAGGTGCGTTAACCCCCAAATGACCTGGATGTATGCATACATCCTAGGTCGTTAAGGAGTTAAAGGGGCTGTCTCCCTACAAGGATTGCTTTTTATGTTAATGATCTGGCAAAAACAAGTCACTTTGTTAATGGACACGGCGTCCGTCCTATTCCTAGATATCCCCTCTTGTACGGGCTGCATCAGCTCCTCAGAACACTATAGCTACAGACCTATCCAGTCTCTCCTGATAGGCTGTCAGCGCTGGTTGCCATAGCTACAGAACTGGTGTCTTCAGCAGCTCATCCCTGCAGTCTAGTAAAACCAGTAAACACTATGGGCCACATGTATGAAAAGTGTTCAGGTCTAAAACTCACTTTGTTTCCCATAGCAACCAATCAGAGCGCCTCTCTCTTTTTTCCAGAGGACTATATGAAATGAAAGGGGCGCTCTGATTGGTTGCAATGGGAAACAAAGTGAGTTTTAGACCTAGACACTTTTCATACATGTGGCCCTATATTCAAAAATGAAACCGAGAAAACAGGACTGAAGTAAGATGAATCAATGTAGTGAGACAACCCCTTTAATTAACTCTCAATAAACTAAATAAGTACGACTACTCCAGAGGAGCTTAAATTTCTAAACCCCATATGACTTGGTACCTTCTAGAGCAGTGTTCCTCAACTCCAGTCCTCAAGACCCACCAACAGGTCATGTTTTCAGGATCTCTCACAGAATGCACTGACAGTACATTATAATCACCTGTGCAATACTGAGGAGATCCTGAAAACTTGACCTGTTGGTGGGTCTTGAGGACTGGAGTTGAGAAACACTGTTCTAGAGTAATGGTTGGTTGAGCTAGGCCCAGGGGCATAACTACCGGGGTAGCAGGGGTAGCAGTTGCTACGAGGCCCCTCGCTTAGTGGGGCCCCGGGTGCAGCTGCAAGACCACCCGTGAGCGTTCCGCTACCAACCATGTAAAACTAATGCCGCTCTGTGCCCACCGCCGAAGTGAACTTAACAGTTTCTCTGCGCTGGCGGGGAGCTTTGGGGCCCGGCGCATACTCCCTCTCAACTCACTGGCCCTCCGTCCCGAGCGTTCAGAGTCAAACACTACCCGGAGGTAGCAGAACGAAGCAACACTCGCTCCGCCCTGCTACTTTCCCTGCCGGCGCCCTGTGGTCACATGGGCGCACGCAGTGACGTCACATCACCGCGCCGCTCGCGCTGAGCGCAGAGGCTGCAGCGCATCGGGGGAGTGTGGGACCAATTGTAAGTTAAGGAATTTTCTTATTTTACCTGCCCCCAGCCTGCCTGCCTATACATCGCCCCTATATGCCTGCCTGCCTATACAGCCCTATATGCCATCCTGCCAAACAAGCCCCTATATTGCTGCCTGCCTATACAGCCCCCAATATTCCAGCCTGCCTAAACCTGCCCCTATATGCCTGCCTGCCTATACAGCCCCCTATATGCCTGCCGCCTGCCTATACAGCCCCTATATGACTGCCTGCCTGCCTATACAGCCCCCTATATACTGCCTGCCTATACCAGCCCACCTATGATGCCTGCTGCTATACAGCCCCAATATGCCTGCCTGCCTATATGGCCCCTATATGCCATGCCTATACAACTGCCCCCTATATGCCTGCCTGCCTATACACCTCCATATGCCTGCCTATACAGCCTCCATCATGCCTGCCGATACACCCCCATATGCCTGCCTATACAGCCCCCATATGCCTGCCGTAGACCCCCCATAAGCCTGCCGATACGCGCCATATGGCTGTCCGTCTACCCCACATATGCCTGCAGTATACCCCCACAAGCCTTGCCTTATGACCCCCAAAAGCCTGCGCCGTAATACCCCACAAGCCTGCCTGTATACCCCCACAAGCCAGCCTGTCTACATATATTGTGGGCCCCTTTAGCTACTAAACCCTACCTATAAATGGCACATATAGCCCACCTAACCCCTGTCTTCCTGTATGTCTACCCTATAGCTACCTAAACCCGCTGCCTATATGGGCACTCTATTGCTACGCTAAACCTTGCCTATTTTGGTGGCCGGGGGCATATATCCTATCTAATCCTGCCTGCCTAAATGGACCCCATATAGCCAGGGGGGCAGGTGCGGAAAAGTCAGGATTCAAAGATTATTTGATGCTAAATTGCAGGGAACAAGTGGACGGAGATGTCATCATGATGGTGTGGACTGGACTGGATGCAGAACAAAGAGAAAGTCAACGACTTGGTTCAGAGAACGTGCCCTGTGAGTCACAAGATGAAACTACTCTGTTAATCAACTTATATGTCTACAGAGCCTGTGTACACTGGTGTCTACCACTATATTTTCCACTGAATGTGTGGGTTAATACAGTTTACATAGCCTGTGTTACACTGGTATTCCACTATATGGTCACTATATTATTTATAATAATATCTATTTATTAGACAGTATTGTCTTGTTGTACTGATCAGTAATAGTGTTAGGGGTTAATATTTAGTCACCCTTTGGTGTAATTTTGTTGGTCAAGTTCTGGTAGGTATAATCAGGTCCTTATGTAAAAGTGTAATTGCAAATGCTGGTTCTTATTTAGTGGGATTTGAATGGAAGCAGTAAGATGGTGTGAGATTATGGTGAGGTATTTGCCCCAGGTATTATCTTACATATTTTTTTCTAACAGCATGTCCATGGTACATGGTTGTTTCAGGATATGGGGGTGGGGGGGGGGGGGAGGAGGTGGCCCCATCCAAAAGTTTTGCTTTGGGCCCTGCTTCCTCTAGTTACGCCCCTGGCAAGGCCAAAGGCAAACTAGGTTTCAACTAACTATGCAGAGAAGTTAAACTCTTCTTGTATTTCACGTGGGTGCAGGATTCAAATCTTTAAGCTTCCCTACCAAGATCACTGATAGATTTGAGGACGGACGAGGAGCAGGGAAATGCTGTCTTTTCCTCTGAACTAAGGGTCAGGGCAGGACTTCTTAGATCCAGGGTGTGGCGGACCGGCTACATATAGTTGCCTTTTTCTGCCACTAGGTGGAGATCGTACCAAGTGGAAAATGCTACAAGCCACCCAAGGATATGTGGCCTTTGGGTGAATAGTAGCCGGTCATAGTATCTGTCAGCCACAATTAAGTGTTTTTCAAAGGTGGATCGTTTAGCTTGGCTTTTTCAGCCTTTCATGGGTCGCACTTATTGGATGTAGACATGTGTCGTGTGGGTGTCCTACCTCCCCAATTCCCACGTACCCATGTTCCCCTGTGTTCCAAGCACATGTTTTGGCATGCCTTGGAGCCTACAAAAGCCTGCACGCACCAGGTAATCAGGGGGGCGTGGTCTGCGACCTGGGAGTAGGTAGCAGTAGGAGTTGGAGAGAGGCTCTTGCCCCCCCACAGAGAACATGAGGAAGCCTGACCCCGAGTTTATGGGAAAGTGGCTAAATGTGCTCCGGCTGATAGCCGAGGCCATTGGTAGAGAGGGTGTTCTTACCGTATGTTGTTATTAGTGGGCCATACGACCTGAGTTTTGTTTCTGTTATCCTGTGCCTAAATAAAGCTGGTTAAGCCAGAGTTAAACCAAACCCTGCTGTGAGTGTGCCAATCCGTTGTACCCAAGCGGCGATCCGGAAGCTAAAGGACCCCCAAGACACATATGGTGGAGCTATGCGATGGGCATAATTGGCACTAACGGATGTGTGCACAAAGCGTTGGCATAAAGAAAAAAAAAAAATGCAGTTTAGCCATGGGACTGCTGCTGTTTTGCATAGGACTGTCTGATACTATTCCTTGTGTAAGCCATGATCTGTCGGAGAGAATGCCTCTAGTGGAGCAGTGAAAGGTCTCTGAGAGACAGGGACACAAACCCCAGTAAAGAGACAGGTCTTGCTGCCTGAAAACGTGTTGCGTCTATGAGGCATTTTTGAGTTGGTGGCTCGTATGACCCCCCAGTCCATCGATGCAAAAAGACGGTTAACCAAACCTAGCCGCTTGTCTGAATGCCCCAGAGACACTGTTTGGAGGTTCCATTGCCAGGCGGGACAGCCTGACTCTGTTTTGGAAAGTAATCCGTGGGGATCATGTACAAAAGGAGTTCCTGTTTGCTAAGAGGTCCTGGGTTCTACCCAAGTGTGGCAGCCAAGTCCCAGGTAGCAGACTCAAAAGTACAGGGATCCCGTCGTTACCAAGTGCAAACAAACCTCTACAGCAGGAAAACCAGCACCCGAGGACCGGTCAGGAGGAGCGAATCATCACAACGTGATTGCATAGGTTGCAGGTGGATGGTCTGCCCACTGTGGTTTCGAGCAAGGATTGTCACCAAGATGTCCTCCAGAGTATGCACCTCGGACAACATCGTACCCAGAGTGAGGACCCGACCAGGACTCCGTTAAGACTGTCAATGTTTGAGACCTGCAGTAGGAACCGTATCCAAATGCTTTAGGTTTGTGAGAACTCACAGATCCGGGTGTCCACTTGGCATAGACTTCCCACAATATTGGGCACTTGTGTGGCGACCGCAAAGGAAACAAGCAAAGGAAGTGACTATTCCTGGGAAGTTACCATTCCTAAGGAAATGTCTGTGCCACTGTCTGAGAGAGAATGCCTGAGTTGATGTCCTGAGATGGGTTTTGATAAGACTGAAGCAGTTATTTTGGACTGGAACTGGCTGAATGGAGTCTGTGTTCCAGGATATATGCACAATATTTTGCCTCTTACTAATGTGAAAAAAGTGGCCAAATGCATAGCTCAGTCCCACTACCTGGAGAAGGGGGAGGGAGCGTTGGTTAACAAGTCACTACATTTGCCTGCTATGGTATGAACAAGGCTACTGCAGGTAGAGGATAGCAGTACAGTCTTGCCCCGGAGGTCGATGGCATCCATTGCTAATAGGTGTGCAAGTGAAAGCAGAGTGGGAGCTACTCCTAAGAAATGCCAGCCCCAACTATATGAGCAGGTAGCTCAAAGAGTGTCCCTAGAGGTCGTGATTAACAGGCTATAGCAGAAGGATGTGTGCGTCAAGTGTGTGGAAACAATCTTGAATATGTGTTACCAGCTCACCATTTCCTGTGGAACTAATGTTGGTCGCCCCTAGCAACAAGGTTGTTCCTCCTGCATCTCCCTGATTGTGGGAACCGTGTGAATATGAGTGCGCTAAGTAGGGTGGATGTGTCTGGGGACCAGTTCATAAAGGTGTCCACTAAAGAAACCGAGCAAACAACTAAGTATCGGTAACACCTAGACACCAAAGGAACACCCACAAAACCCAGTCAAGATAAACCCGAAAAAAACCGATCGAAAAATCCAAAGAACAACAGCAAAGAAAACGAGACCAACTAACCCATACGAACATTCCGTCCAATGAAAAAACCAAACTTACAACAAAACATCCAACACGCTAAAAAAGATACTAATCAAACGAAAAAAACACACAACCCTAAAGAAACAAAATACACAAACACAATAACAAAAAAATAAAACTCCACCCAAAAATCCACCCAAACATACACCGATCTAAATAACCGAAAAACCCCAGAAAATCAAAAACTAACGACTACATCCAACCCATAATCCACCAATCACCCTAAACACACCCACCCAAAAAAAAAAAGACCCAGCAGAACGCACGACAATCCCAAACATACATCCAAAAACAAACAAACACAACAAAAACCACCAGCAGTTTAACAGAGCGTAAAACATTGAAAAACATACTTCCTACGGCATTCCAAACTCACCCAGTGAAAAAAGAGTCACAAAAACCAAACTTAATCGCCCAACCAAGTCACGCAAGAGTACGATCAAAAAAATAACCGGCACGCCCTACGAAGCAAGCACCATACACCCCCCCCCCAAGCATAATCACCCGCCGACACAACGACAACACCAAGAGAACAACAACCAACCACAAATACACAAATACCACAAGTCAACGCGCCAATCACAATCAAACACACGGACCAAAATATACAAACACCCACCACCACACAGTTATGGACATAAACAACCACACCCCTCCAAATAAAAAGAACCACAACAAAAACCTTAACCGACCTCCAAACCCGTTAACAAAACACAAAAAAACCCTAAAAACATCCAACAAAAAAAAACACCATTACTCCAAACAACACATTAAACACTCAAAAACAAAACAGCACACACCCCAATCAAAAATCAAAAAAAACCCAGAGCAAAAGACGAAATCCCAGCAACTCAAAAATCAATTACTAATACAACCGCCACCAAAACAGTAACCGCAAAAGTCAAAAAGATAACACCCTCTACATATAGATAACACCTACGTACGAGCAGATGAGCTCCAAACCCAATCCAAAACATTAAAATACCCCTAAATCACACACCACACAATCCTAAGACCCACACTCCAAACAACTCTACCCATACACTCACAAGAAAACTAACCCCCACACACAATACCTCCAGCCCCAACACACACTACACTACCAAACAGACAAAAACCAATACCAACAACATCAAACAAACATACGAACAAAAAACCCCAATAAATAAAAAAAAAATTAACACAAAGACCAACAAAAAAAGATAACTAAAAAAACACAAAAAAACGACACCAAACATTAAACCACAACCTCAAAAAAAACAAAACTGAGGCCACGAAAGTAGATAATTAAAAACCCCCTACCCACTCACCACAAAAAAAAAACCGCCCGGCCTTAACAATCTTCCCCTATACAAAAACTAAACACAAAACGCACGAAACAGCCTCCGTAACCCCAAGCAAACACTGAGTACCTGGTATTACCGCAAGTCGAGCAGGTAATGCGGGCCCAGGAAGCTAGCCTCCAGTTCTGGCTACTGCAGTTTAGAACCCCTAGAGGGAGACTTCTTTTTATCAGTGAGCATCCAGCAATGTAACAGTGATGAATCCTTGGTTAAGATTCCTCTCCAACCATGAGTGAGGAGACAAGTAATGAGGGTGGACCTGCGAGGGATAGCAAGCAGTTATGTTCTGCTCTTGTAGTTCCCCGAGAGATGTTTGCCTGCTTTTATGGGAACTTCTGCAAGTGTGTGTGCCTTATAGAGAAACAGCCACCCATGAAGGTGATTGCTCTGTCTTCTTCTGTGTAAATGAGGGCTCTGCAACCATGCATGAAGAGACTATGTTCGACAGTAATGATTCGAATGCGTACTTTATGTTACTAGGCGCCGACAACCCATTTCTAAATAGGGTAATAAAGAGTGTAGAAAACGACAGTATAGATTTTTGCACAATAACATAAGCTTGTAATGCGCCAAACTTGTATAGGGTATAGAGAGTAATGCCCAGAACATTGACGCACTAAGCTCTATGTAATGCGCCAAAAATCCTGTCGTATTCTACACTCTCAAATCTCATAATCCAGACATTGAAATCATTGAGGGCGACATGTATGAATATGAAATGCATACCTTTGTTCCTTTAACTTGGTGCCAACACCACAGTTCTAAATAGA
Source organism: Phyllomedusa bahiana (assembly GCA_025379985.1). Classification (NCBI taxonomy): domain Eukaryota; kingdom Metazoa; phylum Chordata; class Amphibia; order Anura; family Hylidae; genus Phyllomedusa; species Phyllomedusa bahiana. The sequence goes on from JAODAL010003223.1 coordinate 59,107, forward strand.
TATAAAGAGTGTAGAATACGACAGATTTTTTGGCGCATTACATAGAGCTTAGTGTGCCAATTTGGAGCCGCATTAAGCTCTATGTAATGCGCAAAAATCTTCATGCTGTTCGTATTCTACACTGTTCTATATCTATTTAGAACTGGAGTGTCGGCGCCAAGTAAAAAAAAAAGTACGCATTCGAATTCATACATGTCGCCCTATAAGTGTGAATGTACTGGTTATTTACCAAGGGGAAAAAACACTCTGTGAAGAGTATCAGTTGCAGGGTGGGAGTGGATGCTGTAGCGTGTCAGTGCTACAGAGTACTGGTGATATTGAATGTTCAAATGAGAGTGATAATATGTTGGTAAAGAAAACGTGTGCTGAGGCAGATTCTGTGTGCAGCCCTGATCAGTGTATCTGTGATGAAGATCCAGAGAGTGACACTTCAGAGGGTGAAGAGAAAAGTCATGCTGTGACTTGTAGGCCCCCTCTGAGAAAATTTTCCAGTGTCTGCTATAATTCCAGTAGCTCTTACTGCAGGGGTCACAAATACTGCAGTGACAGAGAGAGTGAGCTGCTAGATACCGCTGAGGTGAGTGTATGCTCAAACCCTAGTGAAGGGGAGGGGGGCATGTTTAAATCCCCAGATGGTAAAGAGGAGCAGGGGTCTGAGGCAAAGGATAAATCTTTCCTGGAAGGTATGGAGGAAAATAGTAAAGATGAGTTATGTCCTGTACTGTGGGAGGACTTATATGTGGGTGATTTGTCCAGCCAGATGTCTGCTGCCCCTACTGGTGGTGAGAAGGTGACTTAATTACCTAATGTGAACACAGCCAGGTTGGTCGAGTTGGAGATCCAGAAGGAGGTTAGTCTGGCTGCCCTTGATGGTGAGCAAGATACAGGAGTGACCCAGATAGAAAATGAGCATTCCCTCTTAGAGATGGCTGTAGGGGATGGGAAGGAAACATCTCCACACATTGCTGCCAAGGGTCTGCTGCTAAACGGAGCATGTGAAAACGGTGCACAGAGGAATGTGTTCTCTGAGATTGGGGAGGTCCTGGGTGCAGAGCAGACACAGTTTGGGGCCCCTGTAGTGCAATATAAGCCTCCTCAAGTGGTCACCACAAGTCAAATACCTGTGGCAGGCTGTGAAGCTCATGTGAGTGCCAGCAACTGTTACGGTCTGGAGGTGGATCCACTGGACCACCGCAGGCGATGGCGTAAGCCCACACCAGGGAGTGGAGTCTAAGTGGGTCCCGGTATTCACCAGAGCCCGCCGCAAAGCGGGATGGTCTTGCTGCGGCGGGAGTCCACCAGGTCACTACACTGGCGGGGCTTGCCTGCAGTGGCGGCCAGGGGTGCAAGGTACAGGAACGGCAGGCAGGCTCGTGGTCGTGGACAGCAGGGGGTCAGGACAGGTGGCTCTGGTTCGTAGACAGTAGACAAGCGGAGGGTCGGGGCAGGCGGCAAGGTTCGTAGACGGTAAACGTAAGCAAGGAGTCGGTACACGGGAAGGCAAGACAGGAACGCTCTGGAACACTTTCACCATGGAATATACACCAAGGATCCGGCAAGGGCCGGCAGGAAGAGGCCGGACTTAAATAGGAGCAGGGCCCGGCACTAACCAATTGCCGGGGCGCTGCCCCTTTAAATCTCAGAGAGCCGGGGCCGGGCACGCCCTAGGGCGGAGCTACACGCCGGGAGCTGAGAGCCGACAGAGGAAGATGCGTGGCTGGGTAAGTGGACGCTGGCAGGGCTGCGACACGGGCGGACCCGAACCCGACGTGCGGGACGGGGCTCTGCTGGGAGCGGGGGCACGGACACGCCTGCGGCCCGGGACAGTGGTCGCAGGGGCATCCGTTACAGCAACCCCTGTAGTCATGCAAGGATATTGCAGGGAAAAACGGAAACAGGCCATGAAGAGGGTATTCCCACTGCTGTAAGTCATGTGTATGGAGGGACGAGCGAGTCCTCAGACATTAGAAACTCACCTGGTAAGTTTGCTGAGATTATCAGAAGAGGTCTCCTAGATGTAGGGATTGTCGGCAATAACCCGGTGAGCATTGACCAGCAGGTTATGGATGGCACAGAGGTAAATGGTGCCATAGTCGGTCCTACTGCAGTGGAGAGTATCATCACTGAGGGGGTCCCTGAGATAGACCAGATGTCAGCTAGTAGCCAAGAGGGGGAGCTTCATGGTCCAGAGGAATTGGAGAAGTGTGCTGTCCTTACAGCTTCTGGTAACCCTAGTATGGTTGCTGGGACAAACCAGGGGCCTCTTGCTTATGTGAGACCCAAGATAATGAAAACTCTGCCCAGTGGGCACAATGCCAAGATGGCCAGTGTGTGTAGGCAATCTCTAAGGTCTGATAGCGCGGGTTTAATGGGGTTGTCATTAGTAACCCTGTTAGCATGCGGGCTGTGGGTGATGACCTCCTTGTAGTAGAGCATGCATGGGTTGTAACATCTATAGTAAGTGGCAGTAGACTGTCTGTTGCCCAAGGTGTGTTGGGTGCATGGTATGAGCCCACAACTGAGTTGTATGGGGACCATTTTGTCTCTGCCCCTAATGTTGTAGGGAAGACGTTGCCCCGAAATAGGAGCTTTGACCCCGGAGGGAGCCTGGGCAAGGTGAGAAAACCCTACGGGCTTTATCAGAGGGGAGGGGTATGTGGCGGACCGGCTACATATAGTTGCCTTTTTCTGCCACTAGGTGGAGATATACCAGAGTGGTATATGCAACATGCCACCAAGGATATGTGGCCTTGGTGGAATAGGAGCCGGTCATATGTATTGTCAGCCACACTAAGTGGTTGGCAAAGGTGGATCGTTAGCTTGGCTTTTCAGCCGTTCTTGGGGTCGGCTCTTATTGGGAGTAGACAATGTGTCGGGTTGGTGTCTACTCCCCATGTTCCCACGTACCCATGTTCCCGTGTTCCAGCACATGTTTTTGGCATGGCCTTGGAGGCCTACAAAAGCCTGCTGCTCCAGGTAATCAGGGGGGCGTGGTCTGCGACCTGGGAGTAGGGAGCAGAGGAGCTGGAGAGAGGCTCTTGCCCCCACAGAGACTTGGAGAGAAGTCTGACCCCAGTGTGGGGAAAGTGTGTATGGTGCTCGGCGATAGGCCAAGGCCATTGGTAGAGAGGGTGTTCTACCGTATGTGTATTTAGTGGCCAGACGGCCTGAGGTTTTGTTTTGTTATCCTGTGCCTAAATAAAGCTGGTTAAGGCCAGAGTTAAACCGAACCCTGCTGTCAGTGTGCCAATCCGTTTTACCCAAGCGGCGATCCGGGAGCTAAAGGACCCCCAAGACAGCCCCGGAGGGCGTCCCGACGAGAGCAAGTCGTCACAGTATGTTCACACTGCGTATTGCGGCAAGTACCGTACATGCCGTAATAAATATATAGTTTGACATATTGGCCGAAAAGAGCCATTTGTCCTCATTTTAGGGAAAAAATTCCTCCAGACTCCAATCTGGCAATCAGAATAAATCCTTGGATCAACGACCCTTCTGCAAAATCCTAGTCACTATAACTTGTTCTATTATTATACTCTAGAAATGTATCCAGACCCTTTTGAACTCCGTTAGTGAATTCTCCATGACAAGTTCCTCTGACAGAGAGTTTCACAGTCTCACTGCTCTTACAGTAAAGAATCCCTTTCTATGTTTAAAAACGTTCCTTTTGGCATAGAGGATGCCCCCTTGTTCTAGATACAGTCCTGGGTGTAAATAGATCTTGGGAGAGATATCTATATTGAACTTTAATATATTTATACATATTTATTATGTCCCCCGAAGTCGTCTTTTCTCTTAACTAAGTAATCCTAATCTTGCTAATCTTTCTGGGTATTGCAGTCCACCCAGTAACTTGTATAATGGGAGAAGGAGGTTCTCATTATTTCCATCTATGCCCATTTGAATACACCCAATGATCCGGTTTGCCTTGGCAACTGCTGCTTCAAGTTTATTTATTGTCCACTAGGATGTCCCAAGTCCTTCTCCATGTCACTTTTTCCCCAGTGTTTTTCTGTTTAACAAGTAATCATGGAATTATTTTTTCCTTCCCATGTGCATAACCTTGCATTTATCTGTGTTAAACCTCATCTGCCACTTCTCTGCCCAGGCCTCCAACTCATCCAGATCCCTTTGCAATAAAACATTGTCCTCTATTGTGTTGATTACTTTATAGAGCTTAAAGGGGTTTTGCCAAGAAGTGACTTCCTTACCTCGTAATCTGCTCAGAAGAGACTATAAACAAAGCACGAAGTCTCACAGAGTGAGAGAGAGGGGGGCTGAGAACATAGCCAAGAAGCAGGGAGCATGTGCAATGTTCACTGAAATAATTACATTACAACCAGTGGATTCTATATACAAAAGACACAGGGCTGATTCACTGCTTTTTCTCCACAGTCCCTTGCCAGCTTCTTCATGTTCCCTGTCATCAGATAAGAAGTCCAGACAACGCAAGCGCGGCTAGATCAGCTCCTGTCAGCTGCTGGTCGTGTCTAATGTAAACTTTTAAGTAACTAAGGGCATGTAAGGAATGCTGTAGCTCTCAGAGGCTTTACTTTTTGTAATCATATATATTTAGAAAAGTGATTAAATACCCATTTTGGAAGATCCCACATCAACATTACATCGTGGCAAAACCCCTTTAATATCATCTGCAAAGATTTATATTCTACTATGTAATCCATGTTTAAGATCGTTAATGAATATATTAAAGAGAATAGGGCCCAATACTGATCCCACTAGTAACAGGGATCCAGTCTGAGTATGTACCATTAATTACTATCCTTTGTTTTCTATCACTCAGCCAGTTACTTACCCACTTGCAAACATCTTCCCCAGTCCAAGCATTCTCATTTTACTTACCAATTCTTTATGTGGCACAGTATCAAATGCTTTAGAAAAATCTAGATATATGACATCCAATGCCTCACCCTGACCCAGTATAGAACTAACCTCATAAAAGCTGATGAGATTAGTTTGACAGAACCGATCCTTCATAAACCCATGTTGAAACAGATTTATACATTTATTTTCAACAAGATACTCCAGTATAGCATCTTTTAGATTTGACCTACAACAGAAGTTAAACTTACCAGCCTATATTTTCCAGGATCACTTTTTGAATATTGGCACCACATTTGCTATGCGCTATACACAGTGTCGGACTGGGGGGTCTGGGGCGCACAGGGGAATTGATCTTGGGGGCCCACCCTACTGTACATGAAAATGTTACCGGCCTCTCGGACATAAATGCGCCCCTTTTACCACATAATACAGTCTGCAAAATAGAACTGTATTGTGAAGTACAATACCAAGTGAGTCACATATCTGTCTATCTCACATATCTATCTATCTCACACATATGTCAGTCTAGCATATCAAAGACACATGGCTAAGTAGCTCCATCCATATCCCCCTCCATGTTTCCCTTGGTCACGCACCTCACCACCTTCTAAAATAAACACCAGCAAGAAAGTAAAAGTGTAACTCCTATCACAGGGTCAGGTGTTCCCTCAATTTTATAATCAGGGACAAGTGTACGGTTCCACTATACAAACGGCAATAGAAGCTACAACACCGCCATATAGAAACCACACAGAGGTCAGACACCAGCTCAGGTATAACCTATAACACCGTCATACAGAGACCACATAATGGTCAGACACCAGCTCAGGAATAAACTACAACACCGCCATATAGAGACCACATAGAGGTCAGACACCAGCTCAGGAATAAACTACAATACCGCCATATAGAGACCACATAGAGGTCAGACACCAGCTCAGGTATAACCTATAACACCGTCATACAGAGACCACATAATGGTCAGACACCAGCTCAGGAATAAACTACAATACCGCCATATAGAGACCACAAAGAGGTCAGACACCAGCTCAGGTATAACCACATAGGGGTCCATCACCAACTCGGGTCACATCACATTATAGTGAATACAGCACTGATCCAGTATAGAAGTAAAATAACCCCTGACATCCAGGGACTCACCGGAGAAGTCCTATCTGATGAGTCATTCTCTTCTCTTATGAGTCGTTCTTATTCCCTTTTCTTCTGCATCCATTCCTCACTGTCATGATGACTTGTCCCGGCCTCCACTCAATCCTGCAAAAATTACACACAAATATCTTAGAATCCTCACTTTTCCAACATCTCTTTACCTATCCCCACCTCTGCACAAACTTCCCAGGGGTGGGTGAGCGGATACAAGCCATAACTTAGAAGCACAATCTTCTAAGAGGTTGGATAATGCTACAGCTATGGGCTGCTGCCCTCCCTCTATATTACAAGGTAGGTAGACAAGACCCTAGGTAGATAGGCAAATGTGCAAGGCCCCAGGTAACTAGATAGGTAGGTAGGCCCCGCTGGATAAGTTGGGAGGCCAGCTCCAGGTTGGTTGGTGGGTACCTAGCCATGGGTGGGTAGGTAAATAGGCCCTAGGTAGATAAGCAGGCCCCGGCTAGGCAAGTTGTTAGGCTACAGTTAGGTTGGTGGTCTCCAGTTAGGTAGGATGTAGGTAGGTGTTGGTGAGTCCAGTTATTTAGGCTGTAGGTAGGTGGTTGTCCCCAGTTAGGTAAGCTGTAGGTAGTTAGGGCCCCCTTTATATACGCTGAAAGCAGTATGGGACCCCCTTTAGGTAGTATACAGGCAGTTAGGGCTTCCCTTAGGTAGTATACAGGGATTTAGGGCTTCCCTTTAGGTAGAGAACAGACAGTTAGGGCCTCTCTTAGGTAGTATGCATTCAATTAGGGCTTCCCTTTAGGTAGTATACAGACAGTTTGGGTATACAGGCAGTTAGGGTCTCCCTTTAGGTAGTATACAGGCAGTTAGGGCTTCCCTTTAAGTAGTATACAGACAGTTAGGGCCTCCCTTAGGTAGTATACAGGCAGTTAGGGCTTCCCTTTAGGTAGAAAACAGACAGTTAGGGCCTCCCTTAGGTAGTATGCATTCAGTTAGGGCTTCCCTTTAGGTAGTATACAGACAGTTAGGGTATACAGGCAGTTAGGGTCCCCCTTTAGGTAGTATACAGGCAGTTAGGGTATACAGGCAGTTAGGGCCCTCCTTTAGGTAGCATGCAGGCAGTTAGGGGCCCCCTTTAGGTAGCATGCAGGCAGTTAGGGGCCCCCCCCTTTAGGTAGCATGCAGGCAGTTAGAGCCCCCCCTTTAGGTAGCATGCAGGCAGTTAGGGCCCCCCTTTAGGTAGCATGCAGGCAGTTAGGGCCCCTCCTTTAGGTAGCATGCAGGCAGTTAGGGCCCCCCTTTAGGTAGCATGCAGGCAGTTAGGGCCTTCCTTAGGTAATTTGCAGGCAGTTAGGGCCTCCTTTAGGTAGTATGCAGGCAGTTTGGGCCCCTCCTTTAGGTAGTATGCAGGCAGTTAGGGCATTCTTTAGGTAGTATACAGGTAGTTAGGGGCCTCCTTTAACTACTGTTCAGGTAGTTAGGACCCCCTTTAGCTAGTTTGCCGGTAGTTAGGGCCCCCTTTATATTGCAGGTAGTTGGGGTCACCTTTATTAGGAAGGGAGTCAGGGCCCCCTAGATTCTGTAGGGAGTCAGGGCACCCTTTATTCTGTAGGGAGTCAGGGCCCCCTTTATTCTGTGGGGAGTCAGGGCCCCCTTTGTTCTGTAGGGAGTCAGGGCCCCCTTTGTTCTTTAGGGAGTCTGGGCCCCCTTTGTTCTGTAGGGAGTCGGGGCCCCCTTTGTTCTGTAGGGAGTCGGGGCCCCCTTTGATCGGGAGGGAGTCGGGGCCCCCTTTATGGTCGGGTAGTCGGGGCCCCCTTTATGGTCAGGTAGCCGGGGCCCTCTTTATGGTCAGGTAGCCAGGGTCCCATTAAGTTTTTAGGTAGTTAGGGCCCCCTTTATATTGCAGGTAGTTGGGGCCCCCTTTATTCTGTAGGGAGTCAGGGCCCCCTTTATTCTGTAGGGAGTCAGGGCCCCCTTTATTCTGTAGGGAGTCAGGGCTCCCTTTATGGTCAGGTAGCAGGGGCCCCTTTATGGTCAGGTAGCCAGGGTCCCATTAAGTTTTTAGGTAGTTAGGGCCCCCTTTATTTTACAGGTAGTTAGGGTCACCTTTATTCTGTAGGTAGTCAGGGCCCCCTTTATTCTGTAGGTAGTCAGGGCCCCCTTTATGGTCAGGTAGCCAGGGCCCGTTTAGGTACTTAGACAAAAAAACAAAAAAACCCACTTACCTTTCTCCCGCTCCTGGGCGCTCCCGGACGGTGCCCGCCGGCTTCTACTGCCCCCCTGCATAGGCGGCGGGGTGATGTGACGTCACCGCACGCCTACGTCACCAGTAGAGGCTGGTGCCTGACAGGCTTAAGGCCTAATGCCTTAAGCCTACCAGAGTGTACAGCGGAGCGCTAGCGGCGCTCTGTTCCGCTGACACCGTGCAGCCCCGGGAGTCGGGGACATTTGTCTATTTTAATCTTCTTGAGGAGGAGCTGTAATTCTTTCTAGATTAGAAAAGAACCTTTTAAGGTGGAATTTACCTCATCCCTCTGCCCATCAACAGGAAGGTTATTTTCCTTAGTAAATACAGTGGAGAAAAAATTGTTTAATAGGTTTGTTTTCACCTCATTGTCCTCTATAATACCTCCCTCACTACTTTTCAAAGGGCCAACATTTTCAGTTTTAATCTTTTCACTATTTATATAGTTAAAAAACATTTTGAGGTTAGTCTTACTTTCTATGGCAATATGTGTTTCTGTCTTCAGCTTTGCTGTCTTTATCAATATTTTACATATTTTATTTTTTTAGTGCCTTTTTACTGCCCTCCTGTTTAAGTAGCTTAAACACTTTTTTGTTATTTATTGCCCCCTTTACATCTCTGTTGATCCACATTGTTTTTTTTTTCTGTTTGTAATCATTTTATTTCCATACGGTATGTACCTCTCAAAGTGGGCACTTAAGATTTTCTTAAAGATCTTCCATTTATGATCTGTTCTGTTGTTTTTGAAGATCTTGTTAGACTCAATGCAGTTTAAAATTAGCCTTCCTGAAATTCAGTGTTTTTTGTGGCTCCTTGGCAAAATACTCTATTGAAGGATAAATGGAAATGTATTATATTGTGGTCACTTTTTCCTATGTGCCCCCCAAACTGAACCTTTATTACTCTGTCAATTCTATTAGTCAATATTAAGTCTAGGATGGTCTTCCCTCTAGTCGGCTCCTGCACCAGTTTGGAAAGGTAATTATCTTTAGCTGTTGACAAAAAACAGTTTCCTTTATGACAGCCACAGGTTTCAGTTCCCCAATTTATGCCTGGGTAGTTAAAGTTACCCATAATAACCTCAGTATGATTAACTGCCTCATCTGTTTGTTTAAAAAGTACAACTTCCATGGGTTCTGTTATATTTGGGGACCTGTGGCAGACTCCTAGTAAAATTTTATTTTCCCACAGTGTTGGCTTCAGATAGGAATTTACATAACAACATACCCTTCCCCCCTTCCGGTTTTTACAATCTCTTCTAAATAAACTGTAGCCCTGTGGGTTAACTTACCAGTCGTAGCTCTCATTCAGCCATGTCTCAGTTATCCCCACTATGTCATATTTTACTACATCAATAAGTAATTCTAATATCATGGATTACGTTGGTGAGACTGGTCAGCATGCAATTTAGAGGTTTCTTGGTTTTCAATCTTTTAACCCTGTCTTTATTAACTATTACTACCCTCCTCCCCCCCTTCCTACACTCTACCACCTGATTTACTTACACGCTAGGAGCAACATGTATGAATGGGGCTGCACGAGAAGTCTGGCATCTTTTCAGCCCAAAGACTAGCGCAGCCCCGTTTGCTACATTTTTAAAGAGCTGCACTCCAGAATCAGGCGCATTCCACAGTGCCCACGGCATTGTGGAATGCGCCTGAAACTGGGGGGAGTGCGAGAGGATGGGTGCATTACAACGGTATGATTCGACACATTTATGAATGGGAGAACAGCAAAAGTACTGCGGGAACAGGTAAACCACTTTAAAAGTGGTTTACCTGAGCCAAAATTGTCGTCTTTGCGCTATAATGCACCTGATTTATGACCCGTAGTAGACCGGGTTCATAGATTCAAGCGCATTCCACACTAATATAATACGCATAAAAATTGCCGTCTAGGCGCCAAAAATCATACATGTTGCCCTTTATATGTATTTGCCCTCCCCACTAGTCCCTAGTTTAAATATTCCTCGAACTTCCTGGCCATTTTGTCCCCCAATTCAGCTGCGCCCTCCCCATTTAGGTGCAGCCTGTCCTTAACATAGAGTCTGTAGCCATGACAGAAGTCAGCCTCATTCTCCAAAAACCCAAATTCCTCTTTCCTACACCAATTTTTGAGCCACTTACCTCTCTAACCTCCCGCTGCCTTTCTGGTGTGGCACGTGGTACAGGTAAGATTTCTGAAAATACTAGCTTGGAGGTCCTTGCCTTGAGCTTTTGGCCTAACTCCTTGCAACAATTTCTAAGGACACTTCACCTACCTCTAACTTTGTCATTGGTGCCAATGTGGACCATGACAGCTGGATTCTCACATGCCCCACCCAGCAATCTGTCAACTCGATCTGTGATATGTTGAACTCTGGCCCAAGGTAAACAATATACTATTTAACGATCCCAGTCTTTGTGACAGATTGCCCTGTCTGTTTCCCTAATAATGGAGTTCCCAACTATGAGCACTTGTCTAGCCTGCCCTGTATTCCTATTCTTCACCTTACTGGAGCAGACAGGGGTAGTGTCTTGCTGCTGCAGCACTATTTCTAAACTGATATCCCCTTCATCCACCAATCTTGCAAATTTGGTGGGTTGTGCCAGATCAGGACTAGCCTCCCTGACACTTTTCCCTTTACCCTTCTTTCTGAATGTTACCCATCTAGCTGCCTCATGTCCCTGCACCTCCATGCTGCCATCCTCCCAAGTATCTTCGCCTGCAAGTGCTTGCTCAGTGGGCAGCAAACTCGCTTCCAAGTTGCCAATGGATCTGAGTGTTGTTACTTGCTCATTTAGACCCAGTATCCGGGCTTTTAAATGTGCAGTGTGCACACATCTCACACAGCAGAATGCCCCCTCAAACGGCTGTTCAAGGATTGCATACATTGCACAGAATGTTCAGTGGATGGCATTGTCAAACATGGAATTCATGGAGAAATTAGCAAAAAGGGAGATACAGATAGAAAAAGAAAATTTACTACAATACTGTCCATTCTAAATTCCCCAAATCTTAAGTCCCCACACTCAAGCCCAAAAATGCACATTAGACACAAAAATGCACTCACACGCTCTGACACTTAGCTTTAAAACCTTTTTTCCAAATGCTGTCTGCAGCATCAATCCAGAATCCAGAATCAATCCATTCCGAAACATCACAGGATTGCGTGAACAGCTCTGTTTAAGCCCTATAGTCGTACCTACGGGCCTGCTTAAAAGTGGTGTTTTCCACATATGGGACTGACTTTGCATACTATGCATTCCCAGGTTTTTATGCTGTATACTATATATTTTCTATGTGAATTTCGTATAAAGATTTTTGCACTAAGCTTTGTTGTCTCGATGCTGCATTGAGTTGCATCTTGTTCAAGATTGGATAAAAAGGGGTAAAGGAAAGGAACCCTGAACCGAGACAAAATTACAGCAATTTAATTTAAGGCAGTTTGGGTATATATACAGTTTCTATTCACTGACATGCTATTCTAATACCTTTTCTTTTATTTGTAGCCTGATAATACTATAATAATGGGATTTATGGTAGATGTTGTATTGGTTTTATTCATTTATATAATTTCATTTAATATTAATTTTAAATGATATAATTTTATATAAATGTTATAGGATAATTCTTTTGGGTGGATATTATATAATGTAATTATTTTATATTTAATTCTATATTTTTTAATAATTATTGTAAATTAGTTTGTATTATTTTAGTTGTGTAAGTTAAGAAATAATTGATATTTTTTAGCCGTAATAGCAAATCTTGTTCCAGTATGACAACTCGGGCTCAGGCAGACCACTTTTAACTTAATCTGGCAGACTTAAATAGTATAAATTTTTCAAACAAAGGGACATACAGGAGGCCCGTACATTGGGTTTTGAACAAGAAGATCTTGGAGGGATCAGGATACTACCGAAATGTTTGTAGGAAAATTAAAGCGTTGGTCCTGGTACAAATCTTAGACTCAAACGTACTAGAGTGCCACCTAATATTGATTGCCCAGAGATTGACGTCTTTCTAAAGCTGGTGACAGATAAGATGGAAAATATTGCAAAATCCAATAGGAGTGCAACAAACAATCTCCCTAAAATAGAGATAGAATCTTTCCTTGCTGTGTTAAAACCCTCTGATAAAGGGGGAAATATTGTTATTTTGGATCATTCGCAATATGTTAGGATGTGCCATAGCTTGATGATAAGAATTGTTATGCCATCTTTGGGAGATACCCAACAGGCTTATTTATGACACAATTAGAAAATGTTGTTGAGGCCCTTGATAATGGAATTATTTCTGATAAAGAATGTCAATTCATGTTAATTCAAAATCCTATGATACCCACTTTTTACGCACTCCCAAAGTTGCATATGGGGATTAGTCTTTTAAAGGGTAGACCCAGTGGCATAGCTACAGGGGTCGCAAAGGTCGCAGTTGCAACCAGGCCCCTGAGCTAGGGGGCTCACAGGCCCCCATTACCACATACTGTATAGCTGTAGTAGCTGTGCTGTTGGGTCGCAGATCAAGCAATGCAGCGCTACGATCGGGGCTTTGTGTTGTGACTAAGTGGAGCTCAGGGGCCGCATCTATTTCTGACAGCATACAGAGCTGATCTCAGAAGAGGAGCGCAGTTCTCACATCCCCCGGCCCACCCAATGAAGCACTCACTGGCCAGAAACAAAGGGTCTGCAGCTCCTTGTCCTCGGCGGCGGCGTGTTGACCTGGTGCTGGCAGACGATATCTCTATGAATATGTTAGTTAATGCTGTCAAGTTAATACACTGTGTATGTGTTATGCTGAGTGGTCACACCTGATGGCTGACTGCTCAGCATGACAGAACATAACTACATTAACCCCTAAGTGACCACTAAATAATTACCCCCTTCTGAACATATTGACAGTGGTCACCTGATTCCAGCCATATAACATTAGTTACAGTCACTAGAACTAATGTTCTATGGCTGGAATCAGGTTACTTGGGTTTAAGTGAGACTAAAAAATAATGTTAAAAAAATTATAAAAAATACTAAGTTAAAAAAAAAATCCAATGTTTCATCTCTTTTCCCTTCATTTATGAAAATACTTTCATTTTCCCCACAGTATGTGTTGTGGAAAATGGCAGGTAATCATAGATCTCAATGAGAGCAATGAATTACCATAATTGTGGACCGTATGTCAAGTGTAGTGCTGCACAATTACCTAAAGGTACCCAGAAAAATACTGTGATAGAGCCACGGCCGGACCATAAACATAAATGAAACAAACAAAACAAAATCTGGACTATGTTTGCTCTATTTGCCGGCGTTATATGTGTGGTAAACTATGTCCCGCACAGAAAATGTGTTTGACAAATAGAGCAAACATATATTAAACAGGACTACATTTGATCTATTGATCGGTATGCCATGGCTCCATCACAGTATTTGTTTGTGATGTTAAGGGTATGTTACAGAATGTAATTTTATGCTTACTTTGGGCATATTTTGTGCTGAAAGACGTCCCAAAATAAGCAATATATAATGTACTATGCAGCTTTCAGTGATTCCTATCTAAAAAAAAACATGAGTCATTAAAACAACGTGTATTTTACAAGCATATCCGCACCTATGTGAAAAACAAAAAATGTCTGATCTGGACACAGAGGTGGGGGGGCCAAGGCTGAGGTTTTGCTCCTGGGACCATAAGCCTTTAGCTCCGCCCCTAGGTCGACCCATTGTTTCTGGGGTTAGCTCTCTATCATAAAATGCAAGTATACATGTCAATCGGGTACTACGAGAATTTGTGACTGCCTTACCATCGTATATTCAGGATACATGGGACCTGTTAATGAAACTGGAGGGGCCGATTATTGATGATAACACCATTTTAGTAACTATTGGTGTTGAATCCCTCTATAGCAGTATCTCTCATAATTGGGGGATGAAAGCTATTGACTATTTTTGTAGTATGTGGGGGTAGCAACATCATGAGCGAGGTATGTTCATTGCTTGATTACTTGTTTTCATCTTACACCATAATTAATTTCTCCATGACTGGAAGATCATCCACCAGTTCAGGGATATGACGATGGGAAGCCCTTCCGCTCCCACATACGCAAATTTGCTCCTGGGCTGGTGGGAGGAGAGAATGGTGTTTATAGAGAGCAATGAACCTCAAGGGTGCTCTTCTGGGGTCATTTCATAGATGACATTTTTGTCCTATGGAACGGCCCCAGTCAATCATTCAGGAATTTTGTGGCCATCTTAAATGTGAACGAAATAAGCCTTAGATTCGCATTTGAAACAGATGAATTAAAATTATCTTTCCTGGATGTGGAAATCCTTAAAAATTCTAATGTCACCCTTGGTACGAGAACATATTGTAAACCAACCTCCACCAATAGCTTACTACAATGGGAAAGCTATCACCCTGTTGCTCTTAAGAGAGGAATTCCACGTGGTCAGTTTTTATGGATGAGATGTAATTGTTCCCATCTAGATATGTTTCACATACAGGTACGGGATCTCAATTGGCATTTTGAAGATCGTGGATATCCATTTCAGATAATACAGGAGGCTAATCTGAATGCCATCAAACACGATCGAATTAGGCTTCTGACACCCAAGCGTAGGATGAAAGAAGGTGATAATGTGTCTAGGATTGTAGCCACATATAGTGATAGATCTAGAGAGGCTAGAGAGTAGAAAGATATTGGGAGGTGTTACATTTGGATAAGGATCTGCAAAGACATATTACCTGTAAGGCCTCAGATAACATGCAGATGTTGGAGATCCCTGAGGGATAGACTCATTCATAGTCACTATTCCCTTCCCAAGAGAGAGGGCACTTGGTTGGATAGAAGACCCTTAGGAACTTTCAGATGTGGGGAAAATTGTGTTGTCTGGCCCTTTATTCTTCAGACCAGTCATTTGAACCACAAAAATGTAATGATAAATTGTTTCCAATAATATGCTGCTATTCTTAACATTTTTCATTTTCACAAGAAATACAGCTGGAAAAGACAACCCAAAATTTATTACAGACTTTCTCCTTAGTACACCCCATACATGGTCATAAACACAACAGCAGGGCTCAGAAGGGTAAGAGCACTGTTTAGCACTTGGAGCACAAATTTTCCTAGAATGGTTTTCAGGGATGTCACAATTGCAGAGCTTATGAGAAACCAGTACAGTGGAAACCCCCCAATATTAACTTTAATTTGTAAACCATGCTCTTTAAGTTATTCATTGTTGTGAGCATTTTGAGCTCAGAGGTGTCCTTCAAAAAATGAGCAGTGGCAACTACAGCGTAAAACTATAATTTTTCCACAGATATACCATTTCAGTGTCCAACATGCTGTGCCTATATTTTGTCTGGACAAACAATAGGCCTTAGAAGGAAAAGAGCATCATACACATTTGAAGCCTTTGTTTGGTAATTTATACATCAGTGGCCACAACTGTAGAGACTCTCACATTAAGTAATTTAAAAAAAACTCCTACCAAAAAAATGACCCTTTTTTGTAAACTACACCCCATAAGGAATTTATCAACGGGTGCAGTGAACATTTGGACACCCCCTATAGATTTCAGAAATTAATGCACATCGGCTTAACAAAGTGAAAATTGCAGTTTTTCCACATGTGCCATTTTGGAGTACATAAAATGTACTAATAACTTTTTTCTGAGCGCCCTAACTTTTTGTGGATCAGCTTGTAGTTTTCATTCATTTTGGGGTACATAAGACTTTTTGATTACATTTTGTTTTTTGGAGGCTAGGTGGACAAAGCATAGAAATCCTGGTGTTTCTGCTTACCTGTGGTTGACAGTGTATCACCTGGGTTTCACACAAGATTTGGCAATAAACCCATGACAAGAAGTGGAGTCTAAGGAGCACCCTGGTTTTCACTTTTTAACTCCTGCACAGTGTTCTGGTGTTCACTGCAAGAGGTCACCCTCCTCTATGTGCTCTCCCACCGCAACAGCTGACATGGAAATACAGTACCAAAGGAGCAGACAAAAGACATAGTATGGAAGGCAGTGGGTCCAAGTAAGTAGAGGTCTAACAAGGTCAATACTACGTATCACAGTACAGAATACTCTAGCATTGGGCAAAATGCACAAAATCATGCAAGGACATAAGGGAAAGGTCCCTTCAAATTACCAGTGGAATGCTGTGATTGAAGGGAGTAGATTGGCAGTGTGCATGGAGTCTTTAAATCAAAGAGGACACGCACATGCTAGAGGTTACCCCCAGCCTCACCAAAAACATTGTTCCGGGTTGAACCACATAGAAGCCACGTGTTCAGTATGCAGTATTAATGATATGTTAACTTGATTTTGCTGGTCAATTCAATTACATTGATACCAAAATTTATACAGCATTTTATGATCACTTTCACACAAAAATAATCATATTTTTGTATTGACATATTCTGAATGTCATAAATGTTTTACTTTTCAGTTGGTGAAGGTGTATGAGTGCTTTTTGGGGGATGATTTCATTTATAATTTAGTTTTCTGTGAGATGACTTGAACAAAAATCACAATTCTAGCATCTTAATATTTTCTCTTTTAAAACCTTCCTCTTTTCCTTTGTTGTCCCACTATCAGAATAGACTATGTGATCATTTGATTACTGTTAAAAAAAAACATTGCAGCATATTATTTTATGCTTTTGTCAGTCAGTGACACTTAGGCAGGCTTCCATAGTGGTACTTTTTTATTTTTCCGTATACAGAGCTGTGTAATGGCTTTTTTTTTTCTTGCAAGATGAGCTGAAGTTTTAATTTGTATCATTTTGATGTTTCAATGAGTTTTTAATCCCTTTTTATTCCATTTTATGGGCTGAGGGATGAACAGAAATCGTAGTTCTTTTTTTAACGGCATTCACCATGTGGGTTAATTAATGTGACAATTTATAGGGTTTGTCGTTACGCACGCAGCGATACCAAATATGAGTACTTTATTTCTTTATTTATTTTTGGGGGGGGGGGGCGATTGGCATCTGTAAATGGGAAAAGGGAGGTGTAAATATTTTTATTTTATTTTTCGTGTTTGTGTTTTACTTTTTTTTTTACTTTTTTAAATTTTTTTTTACTTTTTCCCATAGGGGACTTGTATCAGTGATCTTCAGATCACTGATACAACAAAGTGCAGTACATAGCAGAACTGCTATGTACTGGTCTCTATGGGAACTGTCACTCACTATGCCTGGTCAAGCACACAGGGCACTGCCGGGCATGGTTACGTCCCAGACAGCTTTTCTAAACCTTTCAGGCTATCAGGTAAACAGACAGCAACAGCGATCGTGCTGCGGCTTCTACAGAGACGGAAGGAGCTCCCTCCTTCTGTCTTTCCCTTAGCTGCAGCGATTGCGATAGATTGCAGCAGTTACGGGGTTAATCGCCGGGTGATACAACCAGTAATATACAGCTGGTCCCATATCGCGATCATGCAGGCCCCACTTGAGAGCCAGCACAATGTTCAGGTCGTACCGGTACATCCATTTGCGTGAAGTCACTTCCCGCTCAGACGTACTGGTACGTCCAATGTCGGGAAGGGGTTAACAAATACATGTTGTGTCACAAAATAAAATCCCTCGTGTCTATGTAGATAAAAAAAAAAATTAAAAAGTTATGGCTCTTGGAAGACGGTGAGGAAAAAAGGAACATGATGAAAATAAAAGCTTGGTCCCTAAGGGGTCAATAAGAGAACAATAGAGCTGTCTCTGTGCCATTCCAGTCCTCTACCCACTATAATGAGTTAGGTTATAATGAGGTCCCCTTGGCAATAACCTCCTATCTTTGCAGCAGGTTATAAATTGAAATGAGTCTTTTCTTAGTATTCAAAACATTTTTAACAATGCTTATATAGTTTTCAAAAGCACACTACTGCAAAATGGCAGAAAAATGTTTTCCCATCAAGCTTGGTGAAATAACACTGGCCATAGATTCATTGTTGATAGTGTGTTGAATTCTTGTCAGGTCAAGCTGTTAATGCTGTTAACAAGTTCAAGCTGCAGTTCCCCAAACCAGAGCACAAATGGCATTCTCAGTAATCACAAATTATAAACACATTTATGCCCTTTGCTGTCTTTACCAAAGGGCATGTAGTTACAGTAAACTTTACAATAGCCTCGCAGAAGTGCATAGTGATTACAGACAGAGCCATCTGATTTATATGCAGACAAACTGAATAACTTATACATAAAAGTACTAAAAATAATCATCTAGATTCACTTGGGGTCACTCGTTAATAGAGTACTTGAATTGTACTGTTAGGTGATTTGAGTTTGCAGCTTTAAATCTCGGATCATATGTTAACCCTGTGTTTATTATGGCATTTGATTTACTTACAGTGATAATTTCTATTAGGGTGATATTTAGTTGCCCAAATGATGAATTTTTATTTCACTTAAAACTGTTGAAATCAATAAAGTAGAAACCAGTAGAGTAATATTAAAACCCTAAAAATTTTCTAAGAAGAGGCACAACAGTGATCAGAGGTGTAACTTTAAACTCCTGGCCCCCATGCAAAATCTTTAAAAGGGGCACCACATACCATGTGTCAGTTATAATACTGGTGTCTTTTTATGTGGTAAAGGGGCCTTTGGACCCGCTCAGACTCTATGGCCCATTAGTGACTGCTATCTCTGCGCTCCTGACACTGATTTCAAATGTGGTGCTAAATTTGGGATCTTTAAATAAAAGTAATGTATTATTTATTGCTTTTTTTTTAATTGTTACAGATTTATTTGATAATGATCTTAACATTTTATTTCTGAAATGTACATTCTAATCTTAATTTTATTGGAAACAAATATACCTAATCATATTGTTAGTGTGAAGAAAACTGGTCCACATGTCACGAATATGTAAACCCAGAGCAAAGGGTTTTGCCTTAGGTCCTCCTCTATACATTGCAAATTGGAAATAGATGTTGCTTATGAATCTGGAGAAAAAAATAGACAACAAACAGGAGATCAAATCTCCTCTATCTCCTAAATAAAGCCCCCCTCCTGAGCTCACTTTATATTTCCCTAGTAGTGTTATGAAGTAAACATACCAAAATATGTTGCTTGGCACACTGAAATGTGAAGAAATTTTCAAAATTGCTGGATGTATAGGATATCTCTATCCATCAAAATCCAAATTGAAAGGACACTCACACCAAAAATTGCAAAAATATTGTACATTTTATTAAACATTCATGAGGAAATTGAAAAAGTTCATTAAAAAGGAAAAAGCAACTTCAAATAAACGTTTTTGGTCCCTTGCAGACCTTTTTCAAATCTGTCGCTGAAAAAACAATAGAATAATCAAAATAAAAATCATATATCTACACATATATCAAAAATATTTACAAGTCAAAAGATCTTCAGTAGACCATTAGAATACCAACAAAACATTGAATTTTACAAATAAAAGGAAAAGATGCATATCAAATTAGATACAATGTAAATATTCATTACCTATGCTGCAAATGGATATATCAGTGCTAAAAAAAGGGGATTATCACCTATGAAATAAAATATACTGTACATAACAAGTATTCTAATAATGTAGAGAATGTATCTTAATTAAAACAATAGGCACAGGTTATATAGCATACCTATCGGCAGAAGAATATATAAGAAATACAGCTGAAGCTCTGTAGAGAAAGTAAATGACAGCCGCACTGTCACACGGTAGTCAGCGTCTATAAATACCTAATGCGCCTGTGTCCGGTAAGTACCGGAAGATCGTAATAGAGTAGGCACTGAGTATCTTCCGCCCAAAGATACTATACTGTGCATGCGTCCGCGCTCGGCAGAAGCCAGAGGACCAGCAATAAAACGGCATTGAATGTCTTCCACCCAAACTTATTGTACCACGCATGCATCAAATCGGGACATATAAGAAGAAAACATATTATATATTCCAAGATGTAAATAAGGAAACAGAATACATATACAGGTGTCACTATTAATGAAGACATTGGCTAACTTGAATATGCATCTCCCAAAAAGATATTATGCAACAAGAAAAAAGTAACGAAAAAGAATTAGAAATCCAATACATGAAACAATGTTCGTCACAACAGATATTTACATAAAACAGTGAATCTCACCCCCCTTGATCCTTAATGTGTCTGAAAAGTAATTAAGGAGAATATCAGAATTTATAACTCAAATTAAATCTTATTGAAATATGAAATCACACTCACAATTTAACGCCTTGGGAGCCAAGGTGTTAAGATGATGAATCCACCAGGATTCTCTCTCCCTCAATTTCCGTACATGGACGCCCCCCTGTGGGGACATTTTACCTGTTCCAAAATCTGAAAGCGCAGCTGAGCTACACTATGTTGGGCTTGAATAAAATGTGCAGGGACCGGTAGCCATGTTTTCTGACAACATATAGTCAATTTGTGACTAGCTATTCTATCTTTCATACATTGTAAAGTTTCCCCAACATAAACAAGTCGACATGGACACTTCAGTAGATATACAACTGCGGACGAGTCACATGTAAAAAAAAACCTTTTACTGGAATACATTTGCCTGAATGTGGATGTTGAATGTTTTCTCCTTTTATCAAATTTGCACAATGTAAACAGGCAAATGTACCTTTTCTTTGACAACGTAATGTCTGTTGGGATGAAACAGTTTTCAGGGGACCAATATCCGCCCTCACCAGGACATGGGGAATATTTTTCGGACTTGTAGAACATACCATAACAGGAGTACGGAATTCCTCTATTTGGGGATAATGATCCCTCAAAAGAGGCCATCTTTTCCGGATACACTGATATATCCTTGGTATCAATGGGTGGTAAGTACTGATGAAAGAATTACGTTAATTACTCAATTTATGTCCAGAATCTGAATCCTTCAAGATTTGGTCATAATCCAAACAATGTTCAGGATAATGTCTCCTTCTAAATTTATCTGCTACCTCATCTAATCTCTGTTTCCGTAGAGTGAGTTCAGTCACTATACATTGAACTCAAGTGAACTGAGATTTGGGCAATGATTTTTTGATATTAATAGGATGACAGTTGAAATCTAACAAACTATTTTTGTCAGTAGCCTTAGAATACAAATCTACAGAAAGACGACCAAAGTCAACTTTCTTTATCAGTGTATTTAAGAAACTTAACAGATGTGTATAAAATTCCATCATGAATTGCAATTCAACATGAATGGAATTCAAAAACTGTAAAAAATCTTGAAGACTCTCAACGCTGCCCCGCGACACAGAAAATATATTGTCTATATAACGCTTCCATGTAATCACATGTTCTTGAAATAAAGGTGTAGTATATACATGCGTTTCTTCATGTAAGCATTTGTATAGGGCGGGGCAACGTTGGAGCCCAAAGCTGTTCCTCTCTTCTGAGCATAATAATCATCTCCAAAAAGGAAATAATTTTCCACAAGAATTAAAGATAGTAGTTCCAGACAAAACTCCTGTTCAGTAATGTTCAAATGGGAGTTTTTTAGAAGTTGTGAGGTTGCATATAGGCCCTCTGTCTGAAAAATAGATGTATATAGACTTGAAACATCAAATTAAACCAATAAGGTATCCTCAGGGATTTGTTTCATCTTATGAACTAACCGCAAAAAATGTGAAATGTCCAGAACAAATGAAATAGAATTCTGGATTAGTGGATGCCACAATTTGGCATCCAGGAGGTCTATGTAGATCTTTATGTATCTTAGGGAGTTTGTAGAATACAGGACATATGGGATGACTCATCTGTAAATATCGGTAAATAGACTGATCAATGGTGTTATTTGAAACATATCGATCCAATGTTTCTAAAATACAAGTTTTAATCCATGGTAACGGATCCCTGTCTAATTTCTGATATGTTTCATTATCTGACAATTGGCGTTGAATTTCTTCCAGACATAGCTGTCTATCCATTATGACCAATGCTCCTCCCTTGTCATCTGGTTTGAATATAATGCTCCTACATCTTTGAAGGGAAAGTAATGCCGATTGTTCCTCTCTATTCAGATTATTGTGAAAAGACATATTCTTACGATCAGATAGAACATGAATGTCAGCATCAATAAGAGATATCACAGATTCCACTCCATGTAACATATGGGGTGGATTGAAGGTACTTGGAGTTCCCAACGACCCATTGATTTAACTGAAATAGCACCATTGATGTCAGAAGACTCAGTGTTCACACTATGGCATTGATTAGTTCCAAAATATGTCTAAAGTCATAGAGTATGGTATAAATATCTAAATTCTTGTTCTAACTTGAACGTATCTAATAAAGGTGTCGGGCAAAAGGATAAACCTCGCTGTAGAAGACTTAGCTCAGATGGTGATAAATTCACTGATGATATATTGATAACCAAATTTGACATTCTCTCTCAATGGCCCACCTGTGATCGTGTCTGTACACGTACTAAGTCTTCCCTGAAGATTGATACATCAGGACTTCCGCGTTTTTTGCAAAGGGTCTGCGACAACATCCTCTAAAAAAAGCGCGACGCTTATAGTTGCAATATTCGCTCTCTCTGAACTGGAGTTACCTAGATCAAATAATTGGCGTCTTGTTAATCAAAAGCTGCAATAGGAGGATTCTAGCAATTTGTTTACTCGCTGATTTAAATAATCGCTAGTGTCTCTCACGAATTTATGCTTCTTTTTCTCCTCTGAATTCACACATTCTATCTGATTTTTCTTTAAGGCTAGTCCAATCAGATGGAGATTACAATGATGTTAATTGGGACTCAATAGCCCCAATGCGTTCTTTTAATTCTTGAAAAGATTTCTGCAAAAACTCTATGGTTAATATCATTATATATAAGGAGCATTTGTTCAAAATACTTTCGAACTTCTTACAGTAAGACTCATCATCATGAAACAACGTGGGCTACAGCGGAGACCACATGGGATACAATTAACTTTATAATACTCTGATAAAGTTACACTATGTAACTCATAAGACATTAAAGGAGTTGTCTCATTACAAGCTTTCAGCCCACATCAATGTTTTTAGAAGCAAAGGATTTTTGAATTGGAGGGCGTCGCTTCTCTCCTTGCCTCTTCTCCTCCCTTTCCCCCTTTTCCCCCCCCCCCCTCAGCACACAGGCACTCTTCCTCTGTAACTTCTATACGAGCAGTGGGGGGCGCCGTCAGGGGGATTGCTGCCAGAGTTTAACCCTGTGTGTGGCCGTGCCAAGATCTTCTGCAGGCTCTAGATCACTTGTATTAGGGCATATATTCTATGAAGTGTGAGAGGTCTGTGATTGCTAATAGCAGGAACCGTAGTGATGCAAGTGTTCCTATACCCTCTGCTTAGCTTACATATCTCCACATCTCCGCAACAAACAGACCCTCAGAACAGACCACATGGAAGCTGTGAAGGTTGTTTACTCAGGATGTTGTCAATCTGAGTACAGCAGAGCATGAACTGTTCCACAAGGCCTCCCTGATCTGGTATAAGTATTATTATAGTTACCAGCTCCACAGACACTTCATGATTAAGTAACACACAGGTCACTTGCTGTCACATCTATTGAGATCAGCCTCATCTTCTGCCTCAATCTGTGTAGAGAGCAGGAGAAGCAGCTAACACAGTTTAATCCAAGCAGCACGGACACAGAATCCAGAGTCCTCCTCCCCTCCCTCCACTACAGAAGCAATTTTTTTTCTGTGTGGGAGGGCTCATCTACTCTTGACCTGTATTCTGAAGTTGATGAGTCATACAGACTGACAGCCAGTAGTGAGATCAGATCAACAGGTCGGTCTGCTATAGAGATATGAGAAAGGCCTGAATGTTAGTACTACTTAACAGGCTTACTCAAAAATCATAGGACATTTGTAATGAACCATATAGTTCAAAGCTGCTTGTTTTTTAAAGCTCTTTTAATTAAAACCCAATCATTGTAGCGAGACAACCCCTTTAATCTCTTTGATTCACGCTCGTAATTTTTTGCACACAGTTCACCAGAAGGAACATGTAAAAAATCATTAGATGCTGTCACCTGTGACAGAATTTGAGAAACTTCTTGTTCATTATACTGAAATGTTGCAGTCGTCATAAAGACTGTGTGCTCCAAGACAGAAAATAAAAGTCAAAAATATGTTGCTTGGCACAATGAAATGTGAATCAAATGTGAAGAAATTTTCAAAAGTGCTGGGTGTATAGGAAATCTCTATCCATCAAAATCCAAATAGAATGTATACCCACACCAAAAATAGCAAAAAATATTGTAAATATTATTAAACATTCATGAGGAAAATTGAAAGTTCACAACATCAGGCAAACATGGCGACACACTTCTGCACTCAAATAAAAACGTTTTTGTTGTCCCTTGCAGACCCTTTTTCAAATCTGTCGCTGATAAAACAATAGAATAATCACAATAAAAATCATATATCTACACATATGTTTTGCTGGTATTATAATGGTCTATTGAAGGTCTTTTGAGATTGTAACATATGTTTATATATGTGGTAGGATATAATGATTTTTATTTGATTCAATTCCTACTTGTTTTTATCAGCGATCAATTTGAAAAGGTCTGCAAGGGACCAAAAACGTTTATTTGAAGTTGCTTTTTCCTTTTTAATGAACTTTTCAATTTCCTCATGAATGTTTCATAAAAATTAAAGTAAAGTAAACATACATCAAGGGATAATTTTTGGGGATAATTCAGTAACAAAATAAAGGGACCTATAAAAGTATAAGGCTGTGGGAGGGAAATAGTATAGGACAGTAAAATACTCTGACGATTTATTTTAAGTCTCTGTAGCCCAAGATAAGTGACCCCAGAATCAATGAATTATTGACAAGTGCTTGAAAACATCTGTTATTCACTTGACAGGTAGCTGACCATTTACCAATTACCCACAGTCTCCTATCCTAATGTATGTTGTAGCGCAGTCTTCTCCCCACCATTGTCTGGTCAGTGTGTGAGGTTCTGTAGGATAGGGTGTACATACACAGTAGGAGACTGGGAATCATATGTAATTTTGGTTTGTTATCTTAGGGACTTTCACAAACCATTTTTGGTGCACTTATAAAACTGAGCTCCAATAACGTGCCTTTATTACCAGCAAGCTTTTACTACTTATCTAATGTTTAACATATTGGAATGTGATAAATCAATTAGTATGTTTGTAATCCCACAAGGACTTCATACAACAGTAATTGTATTACTGTACTTGAAACACCTTCCGAACAATTTAGAGAACTGAAAGAAGCTTGATGGTAATAAAGCAGGTGTTTAATTCCAAGTAGGTAAGAGACAAAGCGAGTGCGCACCAATGCCCCAATAACACAGCATCAATATCAATCTTCCCATTCTAAAAGCAATCCTAACATTCCTGGTGGCGCCCAGCTCCGCAAAAAGCGAGACATGCAACAAAACCATTTACAGGAGAAGAAAAATCAGAGCGGCACTCCACCAGTCCCTCGTTTCTTTTGCTTTTATTCAATGATAGATATCGTGGACAAGCACAATAATCCTAGCCTACGGCCGTTTCACGCAACACACCCGTTTTTAACAAAGCGCTGTGTTGCGTTGAAACGGCCGTAAGCTAGGATTATTTGCTTGTCCACGGTTATCTATCATTAAATAAAACCCAAAAGAAACAAGACTGGTGAGTGCCGCTCTGATTTTTCTTCTCCTGTATATAAAAGCAGTTCAATTGGAGCGCCCTTAAAGGGAATGTGTCATCAAAAATTAATTATTGTTTAACTCACGTTTTTATGTCAAACACATTTTTTAAGAATAATAATTCTTAAGTCCTGCAGTTTTCACTTTGGCCACTAACCCTTTGTTTGCACGCTTTAACAGCAGTCAGAGAGTTACTTTCCCAGCAGTTATGCACATAGGAGTCTTAATATGTTTCTGTCCCATACACTTCAATAGGACAGTTTTTGTCATGCTGTGGACCTAGGAAGAATTCACTCTGCAGGGAGGAGGGGGCTGAAAGCTGTGACTATCTCCTCTAGTGACTGGTGGATTCTTTGTTATCTATTCACACTGGTGTCTCCTTTCAGTTTGATCCTGCTTGTGTTAATAATGAACACACTGCTGAAAATCTTTATCTATAGGGCAGGAAGTGTCAGACTGTTATTAGGCTTAGTGCCAAAGTGAAAACTGCGGGAAACTTAAGAATTATTTAAAAAATTTTTAAAAAAGTGATATGGAAAATTAAAAATAAATATAACCAAAAATTCTTTAAAAATGTGTTTAACATAAAAACGTGAGTTAAACAATAAGTCATTTTTGATGACACATTCCCTTTAAAACTGCACCAAAACTGTGCTGTGTGAAAGCACTCTTATGGGGCAAATGCTGCCTAATTAGATATGGGAACAGCATCTAATCTTAGTGGAGCGCAGGCCACTCCTGAGAGTGACTCCGCTTGCGATGTTGCAGATAGCAGCACACACAGCATTCTTTCTATAGGCTATTCAATGCTGCTGTCAGTTTAAATAACTGTGCTCCGTTCTCGGCTAGTCTGTGCTGCCGGGCAGTCCCGGGGGTACTGGGCTCATGGAATTTTTTGTATACTTTTTGTAATATGTATGAAAACTGTCTCGGTCTAAGACTTTTCTTGTTGCCCATAGCAACCAATCAGAGCTCCGCTTTCATTTCATATAGTGCTCTAAGGAAATAAAAGGGGAAACCTGATTGGTTGCTATGGGCAACAAAGAAAGTTTTAGACCGAGACAGTTTTCATACATGTCCCCCTAAGTATTTAAAGTACTAAGACAGTAAAAGTGATAGCTGCTCTATAAATCCAGCAAATCCAGGTCTTCTCTGATTAGAGTGCTTCTTTTTTCCTTTCATCTTCATGTGGCCCAAATCATTATGAAGATTTCCCCAGTCCATTGCAGGCTATGCTATTGAACCATCATCGGCCCTTTACTTCTACAGCATAGTCGCTATAAAAACAACTCAGACGGGGGACTTCCGGTTCGGGCGCCAACCTGGAGAGCCGCACTTAGGTGAGCTCCGGCACGGCAGGCGATAATGGGCACTTTATACTGGGCAGAAATACCACTGACCGCCTGAAGACGCAGCTTCTTGTGCCAAACTAACCGGAAGAGCTGCGGGAGACGTGCGGGAGCGCAGCAGTGACCAACTCTGCGAGCGGGAGCACCAAGGAGAGGACACGCAGCCGGGCACTGAAGGTCCCAGGAGGCTGAGGAGAGATCACCCGACCTGGACACCCTGGTGAGCAGCGGAGGACTCACGGGATTCCCAAGAGGCTGGAGGCGGCACAAGATGGTGTACAGGGGAGGTTCGCGCCATAACAGACACGTGGTGTTCGGGCACAGAGGATCCCCGGACTTGGCTGTACCTCTGGGACACGCCGGCTCTCTGAACGCAGCCATCTGTCTCCTGACCCTCAGCACTAACCTCTGATCCGAGACCAGCCTTGCCAGGCTCACGAATGACGGGACTGCTCCTAGGGGCTGTGAGTAACCTGCCAGTTACTGTTTCCACCCATCCTGCCGGGTGTCTAACGGGGTACTGTACCGGACATCAGGCTTTAAGTAGCACTATAGAGTGGACTTGCCATATATCACAGTGGTGGGGAGTACTCTGAAAGCCCGCTCTAGTGCACAGTGACTACCTGATATTACTCCCCAGCCCCGCAGAAACAGCCGCCGTTTTAGGTATCTATTCAGTGTGCAACTGCAGGTCCCTTGCATTTCTACCAGCCTACTACCCGCCGGTACTGCTACATACATACGGGGCTCACTGTCTCATGTTTTGAAACTCAGTGATTTTATAATCTCTGCCAACCACACTGCTTGCTGATGGACTTTTAGGTAATATACAGACCCATTGCCATATTGTTTTGACTCCTGCAGTTAATAACCAGAGTTACTAACCCTCGGCCCCCCCAGTCCGCTCCAAGCTCCTATATAATACCAACCAATTTATACCATTTGTACCGAGACATTAGCTCCGGTGCACCTATACTGCAAACCTATAATCAACCAAATAAAGAAAGTTCCTGGACGAAGCTACATCAGTTCCATCACGCCACGTCCCATCCTTGTCTCTCCACCTCAAAAATCGTGCTTCTTAGCAGTGCATGGAAAAATTCCTGGACAAAATGGGACGTGCTAAAGCCACGAAGCAGCCCGGAAAAGGGGACAAGCCCCAAACATCTTCTCCCCAAGATGCCTCAGAACACGATATTCTGGAGGAAGATGTCCCTTTATCAG
This sequence comes from Phyllomedusa bahiana, assembly GCA_025379985.1. Lineage (NCBI taxonomy): Eukaryota > Metazoa > Chordata > Amphibia > Anura > Hylidae > Phyllomedusa > Phyllomedusa bahiana. The sequence continues at coordinate 87,493 of JAODAL010003223.1, forward strand.
ACTGGGATATCCCAACGCCACCTCCTCAGAGCACTGATCCAACACCCGTAGTGGCAATTCCTCGAGATCCTCCCCAGTTCAAGTGTGTAGGGAGACCACGGGCACATCAGGATCTCCCTGGTTCCAATTTAAAAGCTCTAGCAGTGGAGGTAGCGAAGCGTATCTCGGCTGACATACAAGCCTCCCTCGCGGACACAGTGGAGCAGATGTTCACCCAAGTCAAATCTGACTTAAAAGTACATGCGGGGCACTTAGATGAACATGATACGCAAATGCAGGAACTGAGAGACAAAGCCGACAGAACACGTGCGCAGCTTCTAGATATTACCCAAGAGAATGAGCGATTGTCCAGTAAACTGGAAGACCTGGAGAACCGTTCCAGGAGGAACAATTTATGAGTAGTTGACATTTCTGAGACCATTCCTGCTAGAGACTTGGTGGCTTTGTGTGAACGGGACCTGCCGGAAGCCCTCAGTCTCAGGGGACCGTGCAAAGTAGCCTTGGCCCAGACCTACGCAGTAGAGTTAAAATGTAAAGAGACTCTGACATCCCAGACCCATTGAAGGAAAAATCTCGCCAGGTCATTGTGAAATATCTGGATTTCACTGACAAAACCGCAATTCTTAGGGCCTTCAGAAGATTAAAGAGGGATCTCACCTTCAAGGGCCGAAGGGTCCTAATCTTTGAGGGCTTCTCGGCCGATGTGGTCAAAAAATGGAGTGCTTTCTCTCCCATTTGTTCAACATTGTTCCACAGTCAAGTGAAATTTGCCCTGCTATACCCGGCAATTTTGAAAGTCTTCCATAAAAATGGGAACATTTCAACTTTCATGTCACTGACGGAAGCGAAGGCTTATCTTGATAGACTGAAAATACCGAAATCTTAGCCGCCCTCACCTGAGACCAGGGTTCGGCCATCACCTGCGTCCAGATTCCAGCTCCTTACCGAAGATAGCTCCGAGTCGGAAGATGAGGAGGCACAGGCAGCCCAAGCCATGACCCCAAAGGAGCAAAGAAAGCGCTCTGCTTCAAAATTAGGGGACTGAAACAGTAGTCATGCCTTGCTTCTTAGAAATGAGCCGCACTCATTCATTAGCTGTGTTTGGGCTATTTTGAAGCCCCCTCTTATGTATAGTTCTCTATATGTAGGTATGTTAACCTTGTGACAGACCAGCTACATGTAGTTGCCTGTTGCTGCCACTAGGTAGAGATATACCAGAGTGGTATATACAACATGCCACCAAGGATACCTGGCCTTGGTGGGATAAGAACCGGTCATATGTATTGTCAGCCACACTAAGTGGTTGGCAAAGGTGTATCGTTAGTTTGGCTTTTCAGCCGTTCTTGGGGTCGGCTCTTATAGGGAGTAGACAATGTGTTGGGTGGGTGTCTACTCCCCATGTTCCAGGCCACATTTTGGATAGGGCTCGGGAGTCCTATAAAAAGCCGGGTACTTCAGGTGTACAGGGGGGCGTGGTCTGCTACCAGAGTGTGGAGCAGCAAAGGAGCTGGAGACAGAGGCTCTGGCCCCCAGAGGCTTAGGAGAATCCAGAGCCAGTGGATACTGGCAAGTGTATGTGTTGGTGGTACTGGACGCTAGGTCCAGGCTACGGTTAGAGAGGGACTAACGTGGTTAGTCAGTGGCCAGACGGCCTGAGGTTTTTTATTTGTATTGTTTGTGTGTTTGCATGTGCCTCAATAAAACTGGCTGAGGCCAGTGTTAAACTGGAGCCCAGTGTCTGTGTGCCATTCCGCCTACAAAAGACGGCGATCCCAGAGCTGAAGGCCCCCTCCGGGCCGGGCCAAGATGGCGGCCGAAAGTATGTGAGTTGTCACATATGGTGGAGGATGCCGTGGGCATAATTGGCACGGACTGAGCAGAGTTGGCACAGGTGAAGTTGTGCTGCACAGAAAATTTAAAGGGCCGGAGGCCTAACTGTGAAGCAGTGCTGCTGAAAGAGACTGCGTTGCTACCAGAGTGGTGTTTTCCCCACTGACCATGGAGGACATTTTTGAGCAGGCGCGTCGTATGACCACCCAGCCGGCAGTGCCATAGCACCATGACTGACCAAAGCCAGGTCGGCCTTCCAAGGCCAAGTCCAAGCAGAGCAACAAATCTCAACAGCCGTTGTCCAGCAGGAGGAGCTGTGCTGGGTGAGCTCTAGAGTGGGATGTGCTCCTGAGGGTCCTGTGATCTGGAGGGCCGAGGACACGCTGCCACAGATGCATTGGTTGCGTGTGGATGGTCTCCCACTGTGGGTCGACATGGATTGTCACCAGGCTGTCTCTAAAGTGCACCCGGACATCGCACCTGGTATGAAGACCCGACCAGACTCCGGTAAGACCGTTCCAATGCATTTTGAGACCTGTTACGGGACTGTCGTCCATATGCTTAAGGTTTGTGGAAACCTACAGTCCGGCTGTCTAGTTGGCAGAGACTTCCCCCATTTTGAGCACTTGCGGGCAACCGCCTGGGTGTCGGGCAGAGGAAGTAACTGTTCCTGGGAAGTGCCACCTGAGGAGTATGCGGTGCCGCTGCCTGAGACAGAAGAACCTGGATTAGAGTCCCAGAGAGTACCTGAGACTGACACCAATTATTTTGGACTGGAAGAGTCTAATGAACTCTGTGTTTAGGACATATGCCTAACATTACCTGCTGTGTTGCCTGTGGGGGAGGGTAACACCTCTGCTTCTTCCAGTGTGATAAATGCTGTGTGTATTGAAAATGCTAATAATGGGTTAAACTGAAGTGTAAACCATAGCTATGCCACACAGCCTGAGCGGAGGGATGTTAGCTGGGGCACAAGGTCAGCTCCAAGTAGTGCGTCCCTGTATGAACAAGCGGTTAGAGGTGCTGTAGAGCAGACAAGCTCAAGAGTGCCCCTAGAGGTCATGTCTAACAGTGCTGAGTCTATAGCAGAGAGTGTATGTCCTGGGGTGCATGACAATCTGGAGACATGGGTTAACACTACAGACTCAGGAGGAGTTAATGTGGTTGCCCCTAGCAACATGGTATCTCCTGCACCTTCTGCTGTAAAAACATATGAGTGTGCAGGCCCTGAAGTTCTGTGAGAAGTGTCTGGAGTCCAGCTGGTGAGTGTGTCTGCCAGTGACCCCAGTGCACTGTGTGTACCTGATTGTAGCCTGCAAGTTGCAGGTAATGCGGGCCCAGGGATTGATGGCCACCAGGTCTGTGTGACTGCTGTTGATCCCAGGGAGGAGCTTTCATGTTTCTGTGTGCGGCCTGAAAGGAAACAGGAGAATGATAGGGATGTTTGCTCTCCTACAATGTGTGAGGAGACTAGTTTAATGAGGGTGTGTCCAGAATCTGGTGAAGAATATGCCTGCATGAATGAGACCTCAGATACCTGTGTAGAGAAAATGTATGCTGAGATCTGTAGTACTACGGATTCCACTTGCCTCAATGGTTGCTGTATTGCCAGTAGCTTTTTCTGCCATGGTCACAAAGACTGCAGTGATGGAGGGAGTGAGCTGCTAGACACCACAGAGCTGGGTGTATGCTTGAACCCTAGTGAGAGGCAGGTGAGTGGGTTTAAATCCCCAGATGGTAAAGAAGTGCCTGGTTCTGAGGCAGCTGATACATTTTCCTTACAGGTGATGGAGAAACATATTAACAGTATCTCAGAGGTATTATGTCCTGTGGTTTGGGGCGAACGGCAGATGGATGCCATTTGCAGCAAGATGTCCGCTGAACCTACGGAGGGTAAAAAGGTGACTGAGTTGCCTAATGTGAACACGGCCAGTTTGGTGTATGAGGGGGAGAACTATAAAGATCGAAGCCGGGTGGTTATTACTGATGTCCCATTTATAAATGTGTCTGCCATTGCCTCCAGCTCATTGTGTGAATTTGATGTGGAGCAAGATATAGGAGTATCCCAGGTAGAAGCTGAGAGTTCTACCTTAGAGATGGGTATAGGGGATGTGAGGGAAACATCTCCACCCATTAATGCAGAGTGTCTGCTGCTAGAAAGCCCCAGTGAGAGGTGTTCACAGGAGAATGTGTCCTCTGACACTGGTGAGGTGCCAGGTAAGGCCATCATGGCAGACAAAGTATCTATAGAGGTTGCCAAGGGTGATGCTGAAACCATTAGCATGCCTAACTGTGGTGAGGTTTGTATTGCAGAATATGCATTGTTTGTGGCTAGTGTTGAGCGATTACGTTGGCCATCGACATCGGTCGATGGTCGATAGTCGACCATCATCGACAAGATAGTCGATGGTCGATGGTAGATTATGATCGATGACCATTAAAGTCTATGGGAGAGCAACAACACCTTCATTCTTACACCCAAACAGGGCTGGAGAAGCTGGAATTAAAATCCACAACAGTCAAATGGATACGTGCTACATCGTAGGCAACAAAATTAGGTTATAAAAGCCACAGAAAAAAATCACAGACCATTCACTATCCCTGTCTTGTACCACAGCATGACCCTTAAACCTGCATCACCCACAAATTAAAAAGTGACAGAAGGCAGTATGATTTGAACCATCATTTTACTTGAACTGGACATTGAATATCCCTGTCCTGGAACGCAGCATGAGCCCCAAACCTGCATGACCCCACATTAAAAAGTGCCTGAAAAAGGAGTCTTTCCACCTCCCTTTTAGTTTCACTGGACATTGAATATCCCTGTCCTGGGCCACAGCATGAGCCCCAAACCTGCATGACCCCAGATTAAAAAGTGTCGGAAAAAGGAATCTTTCAACCACTATTTTAGTTTCACTGGACATATACTGTCCCTGTCCTGGGTAGCGCTTGCCCCCTCCGTATGAGTGCGGACCAATTGAGCTTCACTTGGAAATACTGGTGTTTAACGCTCCTGTTCCACCCAGGTGCCCTTTTTCTTGGAATTCTTTTTCTCATTTTACTCAAAGTGTTGGAGGAAATTGTCTCTGTGCTTTGTTCTCTGTCCGTGCTCCATACTTCTGTCCTCTGAATAACCTACATCTGGTCAAGTTTTCCTGTACCTCCCTTGTACAATTCAGAGGAATTTTTTTACCAGCTATTTTGTACATGCAAGTTTTTTAGCAGTTTAATTCTAGAAAACACATTTTTAAAATAGGATGGAATCCCACCATGTCTTTGTTTCTCTTTTTTTAATTGTATTAAATGGGTTGTCTCAATAAAAGGGGTTGATAGCTATGTTTTGATTTGCAAAAACAAGTCTTTTGCAATTGTGTCCATTAAAAGTTCTACCTATTCCGTTTCTGACAGTCCAACCCTTGGGCCACCTTTACAATTTTTGGGAAAAAAAATGTCTGTTAGAAACAACATTTTTACAAAAGGACCTGTAGTTGCGCAGTCCCGAAAAATTTTCCCCCCAAAAAATTAAAGCAGACCTTGGCCCTTTGGACAATTGTGAAGAACAAAGTCTGTTGAAAACAAATTTTTTTTTTTATAATAAAACCTGTAGTATTTGCTGTATTCAATTTAAATGAAGGTGCTCAATAACTAAGTGTAGTGGCCAAATGAAAAAAAAAACCCTTCTGTAATGTTTCGGATAATACAAGGTTTTTTTGGCACCTTTCAATTCACCTGGGTGCTACAAAATTCTGTATTCACATTTAAGTGTAAGGTGCCCCTGAACAAAGCTGAGTGCGCCAAAGTGAAAAAAAAAGATCTTAAAGTATTCGGATAATAAAAGGTATTTTTTGGCACCCCATCAATTCACCTGTGGTAAACACAATTGTGGATTCAAAAATTTTAAAAGCAAATAGATCTATCAAAAAAATGGCCTGCCCCCCAAAATGAAAAAAACAGTATTGAAATGTTTGGATAATAAAAGGGATTTTTTGGGAATTTCAATTTTTCCTGTGGTGACTACAAAAAATTTCGTTTTCACATTTAAGTGCAAGGTGCCCCAATGAACAAAGTGTAGTGCGCCAAAGTGAAAAAACACGTTCTGTATGTTTCGGATAATAAAGGTATTTTTAGCACCTTTCAATTCACCTGTGGTGACTACAAAATTTCTGTATTCACTTTAAGTGTAAGGTGCCTCAATGAAAAAAACGTGTGCGCCAAGTGAAAAAAAAAGTTTTTAATGTTTTTCGGATAAAAAAAGGATTTTTTGGCACTATATTCAAATGTGGTAAATAACAATTGCTGGATTCAAATTTAATGCAAAGTAGATCTATAACAAAGCTGGCTGCGCCCAAAGTGAAAAAACAGTATCGAAAAGTATTCGGATAATAAAGGTATTTTTGGCACCCTTTTTTGACCTGTGGTGATAAAAATTTCTGTATTATTTTAAGTGCAGGTGCCCCAATGAAAAAAAGGGGAGTGCGCCAAAGTCAAAAAAAACACGTATTGTAATGTATTGGTAAAAAAGGTTTTTTTGGATCTATCAATTCCCTGTGGTGACTCAAAATTGCAGTATTCACATTTAAGTGCAAGGTGCCCCAATGCAAAGCTGTAGGCGCCCCAAAATCAAAAAAAGTTCTGAAATGTTTTGGAAATACAGGTTTTTTTGGCCCATCAACCTGTGTGAGTAAAAATTGTGGTTTAATTTAACTGCAAGGTGGATTATCAACAAAGGTGGAAGGGGGAAAAAAAGAAATGAACACCCATCTGAAATGATACTTTAATTTAAAGTGGAGTTTTGCCCTAACAAAGAGACGCAGTTATAGAAAAGTGTGTATCTCAAAAAAGTTCAGGTGCCCAATACCGGAAATATTTCATAGAAAATGTTAATATTTAAAACTATTGCAGGAATGTTTTCCTAGTCTTGTTGAACTTTATCCCGTATTTTTTTAGGTTGTCTTTTTTGCCCCCGGGGGGCCCCCCCCCGCCCCCCCCCCCCCCCGTGTTTTACAGCGGAGATGTCCCTTTAAAATTTCTACCTAACTACATAAAAAAATTTTTAACTCTAATCTAACTAAGTTGTAAGGATCACAGTAACAGTTAGAGCTTTCTCTGTGAAGAAATAGAATAATTTCGCTGAGCTGGTTGGACACAGGCAGAGCGGCCCCGTACTACTGCTATGAGACGCTGAGGGGACCTGAGGCTGAACAGGAAGGGTGTTCTATGTAAAAACGAGGTCATGTGATTTTTCCAGCCAATCGCAAACCATACACATCCCAGTCATGACGTCGCACAAACTTTTCACCCTGCTCTATTCTGTAAGCTGATTTGCTGGCCCCCAAAATGACAGGAAGCGCCGAAAAAGGCGCGGGCTTAATAGATGATGCACAGATTTTAACCTAAATTATCGCATTTATCTAAAATTTTTGATCAACATAAAAACTGTGGCGAATTTCAACTTTGTCGATAATAATCGCTCAACACTATTTGTGGCCCCTGTAATGATATGTATGCCTGCACAGAGGGTCACCACAAGTCGTACACCTGTTATGGGCTGTAAAGCTCAGGTGAGTACCATGGAACCCCGTAATCGTACTAGGGTAATGCATGAAAGGGAGGGTACAGACCTGGAAGGTGGTCTTTCCCCCTGTGTAAGTCATATGTATGGAGGGACCAAGTGAGTCCGCAGACTTTAGAAACCACTGGTAAGGAGGCGGAGGTCATCGACAGGGCTTTCCTTGGTGTTGCTATTGTCTGTAATAACCCTGGGACCACTAACCTACAGGTTAAGGGTGGCACAGAGGTACATTGTGCCACAGTCGATCTGACTGCAGTGGAGGGTATCATCACTGAGGAGGTCAGGGAGGTAGACCAGATTCCCCCTGGTAGGAACCAAGTGACAGCTAGGAGCCAAGAGGCGGAGCTTCAGGGTTCAAGAGAAATTTGAGGCTGTATCTGATCCTGCAGACCAAGAGGTAGTAGGGTTTGGCTCAGTGCGCCCTTGAGGCCCCTGGTGGATAGCAACCCTGAGAGGTGTGTGCTGTCATTATGCTTCCTGTGCTGTACTGTGGTTGCGGGGGAAAAAACAAGGGGCCTGTTGCTTATAGGAGACCCGAATTAGTGAAGACATGCCAGTGGGGCCCCAAAGCCAAGGTACTCTGTGTATGGGAGAAGGCTATAAGGCAGCGGATAGTGCTGGTGTTGGAGTTATCAGTAGTACTCCTGTGAATATCAGCATGCGGTGGAAGGTGGTGACATCCTTGCAGTAGAGCTTTACATACGTCAGGCCATGTAGTAAGTGGCAGTAAATGTTGTTGCCAATTATGAGGTGAGCGCGTCCCAGGGCCGTCTTAACAGCATCAGGGGCCCCCTGGGCAGAGTGTTTCATTGAGCCCCCAACCAACCATTTATCAATATTATCTAAGGGTATGTTCACAGGGTTTGTAATTGCGGGGTTGCATTTCCCCGGCAATTTGCACTTTAATACAGCGAAATGCGTGCCACAATTATGGTAAAGCTGATTGGCTGCTATGAGTTCTGATTGGTTGCTATTGGCAACAAAAACAGCTATTAGATGTTTTGATGAATGAAGCCATTATGCTTAAACCCTCTAAAATCAATGACGCAGCTTTATGGAGGACCTGTTTTTATGCGGGAGAAAACTTGTTATTTTTGTGGGAGTAGTTTGAGTTTACATGTTAATTTCCCGCATATTCTTTTAAAAAAACAATTTCAGCATGAACAGAAAAAGTGTTTTTCTGCATTTGTTTTTTTAAAATAATTTTTAACTATTCACATTTTCCCACCCAAAATAACCTGCTAGATTAATTCTAAAGGTTATTAGTCGTGTAGATAGCGAATATTGGTACTTTTTTATGTAATGTATGCATAACTATTTTTTTAACTATTTTTCTTGTACACTTTGTTTTTTTTCCTTTAATCTCATTAAGGGAAATTCTTCAATCCCTCTGAATCCTCACCTTTTAAACCCCTTTTATTTGCTGAGGTTCATAGCTGCACCATAATCAGGGGGGCATTCCGGGCCCATTGGGTCACCGGGACTCCCAGTGCCCGACGGAGCCCGAGGAATATCTATAGAGTCAGCCCTGGGGATCTAGAGTAGCCGGGCTGTCTGTTACTAAGCCTACTGTCAGGGAACACCGTGTGTTACTCCAACAATAGACTATGTCCTACTACACATAGTGTAATCTATTAGTATACAGGAGTGTAATGTATTTGCATGCAGAGTATACAGGACTGCAATGGATTTGCATGCAGGAGTATACAGGACTGTAATGTATTGGCATATAGGAGTGTAATGTATTCGCATATAGGGGTGTGTCAAAACATTATGAAGTGTAAAAAAAAAAAAAAGAAATAAGTAATATAATTATCCTTTAATGGGAATAAAAAAACCTACAAAGCAAAAAGTGTAGAAAAAAATAAAAATGAATATTTTTATTAAAAAAAATGATTGTGCATATATTACAAAAAAAACAAACCCTACACATATAAGGTATCCACACAAACTGTAAAAACCCTATAGAATTAATCTGAAGGTCATTTATTATGAAATGTGAATGCTGTAAAGAAATAATGTAAAAGAATGTAAAAGTTTTTGTTTGTGCTTCAAAAAATTTTTTTTAAATATTCTGTAGTAATTTATATTTAAACGCAAAACTACTCATCCAAAAATTCAATTCTCACATAACTGCATCAAAGAAAAAAATAAATTTTTATGATGCTGAAACGCCCGGGAGGCAAAAATACAAAATTTAGTTGTCATTAAGGCTTTTTCTGGCGTGGGGCTTTAAGTGTTAACTTCATTTTCTTTACTATATAGAGTTTTTTTTATTGGGGAAATAGAGGTTTTGTGCAACTTTATTTTTTTTATTTGTTATTTACTTTTTAATTTTTTTTAAAATCCCAATCTGTGATTAGGATTGTGTAATAGAGGATATAATATTTCACAGGTTGGCTGACCGCTGCTGTACCATAACAACTTTATGTGGTCATCCATCCTGTGCCCCCCGGCCATGCAACATTTCTCATAAGTTCTTATAGACTGCTGCTGGGCTGGGGGCACAGGATGGCTTTACCACACAATGTTGTTTTATGACAGAGCATGTGGTCAGCCATCCCGACCCTTTTCACTGCCCCATAGAGTCCTTGTATCTTCTTCACATGTGAGGCGGGGAGAAGAGGAAACCCAGGGAAACTTCATTTGACCTCGCTGACTGGTGGACCCATTGAGGTGACTGAGAGGGAGACAGCCGGGAGGGGGAGCTGGAGACGTGATGAGGGGGTGGAGGGAGGGAGTTAAGAGGACTGAGTTCTTGCATTCCCGGCGGGGGAGGAGACAGACGGGAGCGGGGGAGGCTGCGGCTCTGCTCTCACTGCCGGCATCTGAGTTATTGCCGCGCAGGCAGGACAGGAGCAGAGAGGCAGCAGTCTCTGCTGTTTTTAAGTGAAAAAAGACGAGCTTGTGTGTACACTGACTCCTGAGGGGGCCCCCGGGCAGTTGCCCACTGTGCCCAATGGGAAAGACGGCCCTGAGCGTGTGGTATGAGCCCATGGCTGAGCTGTATATGGACAATGTAGTCTCTTCCCCTGATGATGTAGAGGGAGTGTTGCCCGTAGCAACAGGTGCTAGGGAGGAAAAGATAGATGGGGAATGTATGGGTGACTCTGATGCTGTCCGCCAGAAAATCAGGTATATGTCCCTGGTGTTATGGAACAGATGGGGGAAAAAAGGGATTTCCAGAGAAAAGTGGCGTGCTTCATAGAAGAAACAGGCGCAACATAAGCTGGGTGAGACTGATTCCCTCTGTAAGAGCTTTGACCCGGGGAAGGTTGCGCAAGGTGAAAAAGACCTAAGGCTTTATCAGAGGGGGAGGGTATGTGACAGGGCCGGCTACATATAGTTGCCTGTTTCTGCCACTAGGTGGAGAATATTCCAGAGTGGTATATACAACATGCCCCCAAGGATACGTGGCCTTGGTGGAATAAGAGCTGGTCATATGTATTGTCAGCCACACTAGGTGGTTGGCAAAGGTGTATCATTAGTTTGGCTTTTCAGCCGTTCTTGGGGTCGGCTCTTATTGCGAGTAGACAATGTGTTGGGTGGGTGTCTCCTCCCCATGTTCCAGGCCACATTTTGGATAGGGCTCGGGAGTCCTATAAAAAGCCGGGTCCTTCAGGTGTACAGGGGGGCGTGGTCTGCTACCAGAGTGTGGAGCAGCAAAGGAGCTGGAGACAGAGGCTCTGGCCCCCAGAGGCTTAGGAGAAGCCGGAGCCAGTGGATACTGGCAAGTGTATGCGTTGGTGGTACTGGACGCTATGTCCAGGCCATGGATAGAGAGGGACTAACGTGGTTAGTCAGTGGCCAGACGGCCTGAGGTTTTTTATTTGTATTGTTTGTTTGTTTGTTTGCATGTGCCTCAATAAAACTGGCTGAGGCCAGTGTTAAACTGGAGCCCAGTGTCTGTGTGCCATTCCGCCTAGAAAAGACGGCGATCCCAGAGCTGAATGATCCCCCCGGGCCGGGCCAAGATGGCGGCTGAAGGTATGCGAGTTGTCACAACCTCTTTTTCTCTATTCCGCACGGCGTGCGATAGTTATGTAATTTTTAGTTTTTGGGCGAGTACAAATTTCACCAGATGGAAAAAAGTGAAGTCCTATGGCACTTTCTCCTGAGGGAGGAATATTTTCCCCTTCTCCCTCCCTCAGAGTGCTCCTGGTCCAATGACCAACAGTTAGACATGTTTGTAGTTCAGGTTTTTGTTTTCCAGCCGGAGGTCGCTATGTCCTACTTGTCCATTACATGGGTTATGAAGATAATAACCTGGAACGTTAAAGGCCTACGTTCCCCAGGCAAACGTATAATGATATTAAGACACCTGAAGAGACTGAAAGCAGACATAGCTCTCCTGCAGAAAACCCACTTGTCTAGAGATGATTTTATGCGCATGCAGCGACTGTGGGGCGGGTCTTTGGTTTCACAGCAATAAAGAACAAGGCGGGAGTTTTGATTTTGGTAGGGAAAGGTTGTGAAGGTCAGGTGGTGCACCATGAGAATGACCAAGAGGGGAGATGGGTAAATGTCAGGCTCCAATGGGAGGAGGAGCTCCTGTCTATTCATAATATTTATGGCCCAAACTCCAACAGCTCCACCTTCTTTGATCTTCTTGCACCGCGGATTCTAGAGGATCCCACTGACTGCAAGATCCTAGGGGGAGACTTTAACGCAGTCATGTCCCAGATAGAAGACCGAAGGAGGGAAACGAACCGCAATCGGTGCCCTGTTGCAATGACATCACCCTTTTCGTCTTTCACTGAAAAACTAGGCGTCTGACTCTTGGTGCATCCTGAATCCGGATGGAAGGGAGTATACTTATTACTCTCACACTCACAGTTCCTGGTCCAGGATTAATTATATATTCACAGTGCCAAACCTACTTCCTAGAATAGAAGATGTAGTGAACGGAGACCTAGTCATCTCTGACCACTCGCCAGTTAGTCTGACACTCCGAGTCAATCCAACGAGGGGTGGAATAAATTTGGAGGTTTCCATCCTTTCTAACTAGGGACGAAGATTTTAGGGTCACCCTGCAGGGATGGTGGTTGGAATTTCAATCTGATAACGCACACCAGGAATCGCCTCAATTGTTTTGGGACATGGCGAAAGCTGTGCTACGAGGAAAATTAATCTCATTTGTCTCAAGTTACAAGAGGAAGGTGCAGGAGAAACTCGGCTCCCTGGGTGGTAGACTTAGGGAATCATATAACATTTTCATTTCAACCCCCTCAGAAAAACACAAACATAATTGGGTGACAGCCAGGAAGGAGTATGAAGCATGGGTGGGAAAATGGGAGCACTTTAGAAAATCCCGATTTGATGCACAATTTTTTCGCTATGGCAATAAGCCAGGCAAGTGGCTGGCGAGATTGGCTAGAGGTACTCGGTCGGTCGCCTCAATACCAGCGCTTAAGATGCCAGAGGGGATAGTCAGGAAAACAGGGGATGAGGTCTTGGGAATTCTGCGCTCCTTCTATCAAAATCTTTATGCTGATGAGCACCTTGATGACCGGCGCTCAAGGGAATGGTTAAATCAAGTTGATTTACCAGGACTCTCGGCGGAAGAAGTTGCAACCTTGTGTGCCCCGATAGCTTGCGGAACTAGAGACGGCGATCTCTAAGCTGCAGAACAACAAAGCACCGGGCCCAGATGGCTTCACTGGCGAGTTCTTTAAGTCGGTAAAGACGCAGGTAGCGCCCACTCTTCAAGCCCTATTCAATACGTACCTCTCTGTCGACCATTCCAAAGTCCATGAACACCGCTCATATCAAAATTCTGCCCAAGGAAGGCAAAGACCCACACCAGCCTTCCTCTTATAGGCCTGTCTCGTTGATAAATGTTGACCTAGCGAAGATTATGGCGGACCGCCTGGCTCCGTATATCCCGAAATTAATAGGGCCGCATCAGGTGGGTTTTGTCCAGGAGAGGTCAGCAGTACTGAACGTGAGGAAGGTGCTCCTAGTACTGGACGAAGTCGGGAGAAACCTCCAGACCCACGCTACCTCAGCTCTAATCACAGTTGATACAGAGAAGGCTTTTGATAGCGTGGACTGGGGATGGCTGAATCTAGTCCTGGACAAGATAGGCCTGCAAGGTCCGTATAGAACTTTTTTGTCAGCACTATACCAATCGCCGGAAGCAAGAATATGCCTGCCGGGTTTCCTTTAGCAGCCTTTCCCTTTAGCACAAGAAACTAGGCAGGGATGCCCCCTGTCCCCCTACCTCTTCAATCTAGCTATTGAGCCTTTGGCTAAATTCTTAATTTCGTCCGATATATTTGAAGGTATCAAGATTAGAAGCCAGGAATTGAAACTATCACTCATTGCTGATGATGTCATTTTCTTTTTAGAACATCCAGAGAGGGATACATCTGGCTTGCTACATCAGTTGCGAGTCTTTAGAGAGTGTTCCGGTTTTAAGGTAAATGAATCTAAATCGGAACTACTAACTCTTCTTACCAACAAACCCCTATGGGCTATAAATTCGAACCTCCCCTTGTCTATAGCAAAAACCTCTGTCAGATATCTTGGAATTCTTTTAGGCAAATCCCCAGAATCCCTCTACCATCTGAATTACCCCCATATTGAAAATCATCAGAGAACTGAATCGATGGTCAAATCTTACCCTCTCGCTGTTGGCGAGATGCAACCTAATACGTATGATCAGCTTCCCCAGGCTTCTCTATCCTATGCAAACGATCGCCCTACTATTGAAGCATTCAGAACTAAAGATACTATTATCTAGCTTTTATAGGTTTGTATGGGCATCCAAAAGGCCGAGGATTGCTATGTCAAAGCTCATGCTACCTAGAAAATGTGGAGGGGTAAATTTACCAGACATCCGCAAGTACAACCTTGCCTGCCTCTTCAGACATTGTAGTGATTGGGTGAAGCGGACATCCCATTACTCGAACCTTAGTTTAGAAACCTGCCTAGCTGAGCCATGGGACCTTACAGCACTGTTACACACTAGATATGCAGATATTCCACAGAGCTTTAAGTCCTGTTTATTGATAAGGGACACCATAGCGACCTGGATGGCGTGTCGGAAGCTATTTAATCTGCCAATGATCTTAAGTAAACATATGCCCATACTCGGCCATCCAGAGTTCCAGCAGGGGATGGGGAGTGCACACCTTGACTATTGGTGGGCGAATGGTATCGTCAATGTGGGGGATCTCCTAAGCAAGCAGAGGGGCAATAACCACAAGTTCATGTCATTTCAGGAACTACAAGAAACCTACCAGGTCCCTGACTCCCATTTCTTAACCTATGGTCAAGTGATGAGCTTTCTGAAAAGCAGCGTTCTCCACTTGGATATGGAAGCTTCCCCCAATCTGTTTGACAAGGTCTTGGGCTCTGCCTCAAGCCTCCATTCCCTATCAACCATGTATAGCAAACTGAGGGAATTAAACATACAAATGTGGGAGAGAAGGCTATTTTCCAGTTGGGAGAAAATGTTTCCAGATCTCGAAATGCCTTGGTCTGCCTTAAAAGGTTGGAATCACACTTGCAGTGTGGTCATAAATGAAAAATGGCGGGAATCGCACTTTAAATTTATACATATGCCATTTTCGGGTTTAACATACCCCCCATAGCCTGGCTCCCAACTGGATTGTGATCTGCCCTAAGTGTGAAGAACCCAAGACAGACATGATACATAGCATGTGGTTTTGTCCCAAATCTAGTCGCAACACCTCACGCCCAAAGCTCTATTATTCCACGATCTTCCAGAGGGCTCAAAACAGTGTGCCTTAATACAGATCATTCTATTGGCCGCAAAGCGGTCTTTACTAGCTAAGTTGCTTGAGCGGGAAATACCCTCTATGGGGGGAAGTCTTATCCAAAGTAAAACACTTTCTCTTCATGGACTGGTTGGAGGCCGAGGTACACAAGTTATCTCAAACCGAGAGATTTTTCACTCGATGGACCCCCTTCATTAAGGCATTTCTTGATAAGGAAGAGATTAGATCACAGGTGTCAAACTGCCGGACCTCCAGCTGTTGGGAAACTACAACTCCCATCATGAAATTGTATAATCTATAACAGTGGGCATGATGGGAGTTGTAGTTTCCCAACAGCTGGAGGGCCGGCAGTTTGACACCCCTGGTTTAAACTGACCAGATTGTACCTAGAAGGGGAATTGACTGACACACTGGGGGTGCTTAAAATTTAAGGTTTAATGCTTAGCGCATCACAGGGAATCACAATTTAGAAGGCCCTGTGGAATCATGAGGATAGGCTATTTACATATGTCTGACAGTATGGACCTGCGTGATCGTTTAATGTTTTATTCTTGACACAAATACCGTGAGTTATTTATTTCACCTATGTTGCAATTTTGGTTGGTTATGGTATTTTTTTTGGGGGGGAGGGGATTTTGTTTGTTCAGTTCTTTCCTTTGTCCTGATACCTATGTCAGTCCACGATGCCTAAATGGACGTTTCACATTGCTTGCATACCTTATCGGAATATAATCTACGTCCCACAATTAATCTGCTCCATGATATTGCAAAGGTTTCATTAGAACTCCGTGAACCTGAGAGGTGAATGTCATGATTAACCTGGTTGGGTACTGATATGATGCCCCAAAGATGTTATCTTGCATCGTTGAATATGTCCATGTACTTATATTGGTATTGTATTTCCCTTTACGATTTTGAAAATAATAAAAATATGTTTAAAAAAATAAAACAATTCAGACCCCAGATCTATTAATTTATTCAGACTCCAGTAACCTGAATCATTGGGGACTACAGATCAATGTCCAACTTTAAAGCAGACCACAGACCAGTGCCTTAAATTAAGTCACACTACAGAACCCTCAGTTGATACAAACCAAAATCCAGACGACTAATTTCAGACCCCGGACCAGAAACAAACAGTATTCATAGCTAGGACAGACTTATTTTCTTAGTCTCCTGTCTCATGGACAACTCTTCAGGTCCAGGTGTGTCCAGGCTAGTCCAGATGCCATCCAACATCAGGACACTGTGTTGTTCACCATAAATTATGTCCTATGTCCTTCTAAACAAAATAAAAGATACAAACAAACATTGTCATCTAGCAACAAATAATTAGCTGTGATTATTAGGTTAATTACTGGTTGTATATTAACATCCCTGGAGTCTAGGACAGAGAAGTCAAAGGCCCCGTTCACACGGCTTATTTGCCGACGGATTGGTGCCGTATTCCGCGCCGGATTTGCGCTTCAATACGGCGCCAATCCGTCGGAGTCCCTTACGGTAATCCCACTGCTCTCATAGAGAACAGTGGAATCCGTCGCCCTCCCCGCCCCGGCAAATCCGCCCCCGGGGGAGAAAGTGACATGCACATTATTTATGGCGCGGACCGCCGTAAACAATGCATTGTCTATGGGGCCGGGGGGGGGCGCCCCCGCCGCGCTCCGGCCCCGCCCCCGTCCCGCCCCGTAATTCACGGGGGATTTGTGCGCTCAATACGGCGCACAAATCCGCCGTGAATAAGCCGTGTGAACGGGGCCAAATAGTCTCCAAAAATTTGGGAATCTAGCAAGAGAACAAAGAGTGACTTTTAATTACCGTATATACTCGAGTATAAGCCGAGGCACCTACTTTTGCCACAAAAACCGGGAAAGCTTATTGACTCGAGTATAAGCCTAGGGTGGAAAACGCAGCGGGTACTGGTGAATTTTAAAAAAAAACATATACCAATAAAATTACATAGGCAAATTTAATGTCCCCCATAGGCAGTTTAATGTTCCCCATAGGCAGTTTAATGTCCCCCATAGGCAAGTATAGGCAGTTTAATGTCCCCCATAGGTAGATGTAGGCAGTTTAATGTTCCCCATAGGCAGGTTAATAGGGATGTTTTAAGGCATTAATGTCCCCCATAGTCTGGAAAAGGCAGCTATATGTACTCCTAGGCAGGCTAAAGGCAGGTAATTGCCCCAATAGGCAGGTTATAAGCAGGACTAGGTCCTCAGAGGCAGGGTATAGGCAGGAATCTGTTGTAAAAGGCAGGTATAGGTCCCCCTAGGCAGGCTCTAGGCAGGCTCTAGGCAGGTATAGGTCCCCCTAGCAGGTATAGGCAGGCTATAGACAGGTATGGGCAGGCTATAGGCAGGTATGGGGAGGCTATAGGTCCCCCTAGCAGGCTATAGGCAGGTATAGGCAGGCTATAGGTCCTCCTAGCAGGTATAGGAAGGCTATAGGCAGGTATGGGCAGGCTATATGCAGGTATGGGCAGGCTATAGGCAGGTATGGGCAGGCTTTAGGCAGGTATGGGCAGGTATAGGAAGGCTATAGGCAGGCATAGGAATGGTTTTAAAACAAAAAACCCACTAACCTGGCTCCCCGCTGCTCCGTCGCCCTCGCCGCTCCGCCTCCTCACTGTCTGGCCTCCCGGGTGCTCTCCTTCCTCTTGCCGGCACAGGAGGGTGATGTCATCAGGCCGCGCACACAGTGTGATGACACACGCTGCCTGTGCCGGAAACTCCAGACGGCCGCGAGTCTGCGGCCACCCGGAGTCCACTACGGAGCAGGGAGCGCTCGCTCTCTGCCCCGCAGTGGTATCCCTTCATCTATATGCGCTCCGGAGGAGTCGCATATAGGTGAAGGGATGGCTGACAGTGCCCGGACCACAGCAGCGTCCGGACACTGGGCGCTCACTCCGCCTTCAGTTATATGCGCTCCCTGAGGAGCCGCATTTAACTGAAGCGTCCCTGTCGGCACACGGGCCATCGCAGTGCCCGAGCGCCGACTGTGACTCGAGTATAAGCCAAGGTCGCATTTTTCAGCACATTTTTTGTGCTGAAAAACTCGGCTTATACTCGAGTATATACGGTACTATATTTACTATTTTGCCATAGGCAAACTTAAACTCTATCAGTTCTCAATCTATAAAGCACTAAAATTTAACTTTTATTATGTATAACACTTAACCTCGATACACACTATTTAAAAACCTGATTTCTAACCTCTCAATTTATCCCTTTCTAATTGTGAAGGAATAACTCGTTTTCTATTATCAAGTCTGGTGGAACGCCACCTATTAACAGGAGAAACTTATATATACAGTGATTTACTAACTCCAATAAGGGATCCAAAACATCCTACTTGGGCAATCATCCCTAATCCGATGGACATAAAACATATAAGGTTTCCTTGTGAGGCCCTCTGCAGCGGGTGACACTATAGAAAGAGGTGAGAAATCACAATTTAAAATGTCATGCCTGACCTCCCCAACATGTTTCACCAACTAAATGGCTTCATCAGGGATATAGGTCCGGTCCCATGTGGTCTAGCTCATTTCTTTTTATATCATCTTAGGTACACACCCTATTCAGGTGCCCACCAATTGGCCACCAGAGATTCAACAATACCCTTTCCCTCTTTTTACTCTCCTGCATGTATACTGAAACTATTTACTACTGCTGCTGCGTTCTTATAAACAACATTCCTCAGGCAAATTTACCATCTCCATAGCGGACTTGCGCCCTATCTTACCATGCTGTCCGCGCCCACACACTGTACCAATGTACATTTCTGCCCTAACTGTGATGGACTTCCGGTCCAACTTCTCTCAAATTACTGCGTCTGAGCGGCTCACCTAGAACGGACTAAGCAGATAGGTATTACATTTTACAACACACTACTAACTTTGTCACTTCCCATAAACCTTTTCCCCTCTATGTCTAATATGCATATTCATTGGGAATACGTGCTACATTATACTGTACACTGCTATATTTGTCTCTTCCCATAAACCTCTTCTCCTCTGTATCTAATATACATATTCATTTTAATAAAGCTTCAGGCCTTATGGTTAGCCACCCCCCTGCAACTTCACCTCCCACCTTCCCCACTAAATATTCTTTCTTACACGTCTCAGCTAGTTACCTAATTCATTACGTTACAACGGAAATATGCAGAAATGCTAGTACATTAATGCTCTATTGTATTTTCATACATTGTATTGCATATATTGTATTTGTGGTTAGCACAAAATCTACGCAGTCGGTAGAAACAATAAATGTATACATAAATAGATGGTAATTTACTCCCGAACTGCGTCTCGTCATAGCAACGTAAGTGTATATATTATATGATTTAGTTGCTAACAAATTCTTTATTCAAAATAAAAATATATCCCAATTTGTTAAATGGAAACTGTGACCTCATGTGATTAATATTTATCATCATTGCAAAATACTGGGAAAGTGAGGGAGAAGGAGGGGGCAGAGGGGTCAGGAGGGGGATAAGGGAAGAGGGAAAGAGAAAAAAAAAAAAAACTTATGTGAACTATTGTGCTCCTATAGTCAGTCATATATTCAACCATACTTAGACCACTGACCGTACTTAATCACATATATTATGTTTCTTCAAAAATTATATAGGAAATCAGCAGGATTAAATAAATGCTGAAAATGAAAAGCCTTCAATTAGGCCTTTGGGGTTCAATGTTATTGACTCTATTATCCATCTTGCCTCTTTCCCGTAATAAAACTATATCCCGATCTCCCTTTCTTTCCCCCAGCTTTTTACACAGATGCCCCAAAATTATAGCCCTCTATTTCACCATTATGTACTTCCAAAATGTGTCTCACTAGGGAGTATCACCTCTTGTTTTAATAGCACTCAGATGTTTCGAGACCGACGACAAAACTCCTGTATGGTTTTTCCACATAGATCTTGGGATAGGTACACATAGCCACATAAATCACCCCTCTGGTTTTACAGTTGATAAATTGTCTTATTCAAATTTCTCTTATCAATGATTACAAATTCTTTAGTTTTTCATATAAATGGACAAAATGAACAGTTGCCACAAAGATATGAGCCTACCACTGGAGACTGTAACCATAGGACAGAGAAGAGGTCAATTGGAACCTCTCATAACATTTCTGCACCATAAACTATTGCTGCAGTAGAGATATAATTCAATCCTGGCTGGGTGCAATTAGGCATACTCCCCAACCATCTTGGATCCAGCAGGACAGTCCTGGATTCAGTGGCTGTCTCGCAGTCCCCAGTAGCCAGAGGTGTGTTCTGCAGATCCAAGACAAATGCTCTATGTCCCTGGGACAGGACTGTGTTTTTAACTGTTTGCACATCCTTGGGTTACGCACACTGTTAAAAACCATGGCGGAGCACTGATGCCCAAACACTTTTAAGTAGCTGGTTGGTGAATCTGTGTTTTTTCAACAACATTAGAGAGAGCAGGTTTTGGTCAAAACGAGGAGAATGTGTTAGGGAGTGTTTCATATTAACAATAAAGAGGCGTTTTGATTGTTTCTAAGTTTCACTGGGTTTTTTTTATTTACCATTTTCTTCCTGTGTTGATAATGCAGATATCTGACAGACCCGCCTCTATTACTATTGCTAGGACTGGCTGACACTAACTACATTCTCATTATTAGCTCAGTACCCAACTTACCAGAGGTATTGTGAGCAGTCAGGTTACTCTCAAAAGCAGACTAATGTTATGGTCCGCTTATTCTTGATTGGAGGTTATGGGCAGGAATTTTTAAGGGTGATAAGGGCACCTCGTCCTGCACCGGATCAACCTGCAGCCTGTAATTTTATACATTACAAAATCAAAAAACACCATATCAAACAATGATATATAAAAAATTAAAAGAAAATGAGGTGGGGGCTCCTTACCCTCCACTTTGTTTTTATTTTATAACAAGCCAATGGAACCCGATATCTCACAGGCTCTGGCATCTGGCTTGAGATTGGCTAACGAATTTGTTATTGTCCACCATGCTCACCACCTTGAACTCTATGTTCATGTCTATTAAACCAAGTCCAGACAACATTTTGACAAGCCGGCAAGACGTGCAAACTGCAGTAACGAGGTGTGTCCAACAGCCATTAGGAGCGATACTGGTAGCCACTGAACAAGAGTACTATGCAAAACAATGTTTAGTCTAGTTACAATACTGAATGAATATTCCTAGTCATCGCATGTTGCCTAATAAAGTCGCGACATTGTGCTAGGATACTGCAACTCAGCAGACATATTGAAAACAGAAAGATATTCCAGCTTTACATAAAATGTAGATGTCTATTGTATCTTCCATCAAAATCCATTGGACTGCCACATGAACAAATTCTTATGGGGTCAGCAACACAAGCACTTAGTCTGGGCGATGAATATGACTCAGCCTTCAACTTGGAGGGCACAACGACGAGCTAACACCCTCCCATCCACCAACTACATACCCTCTAGTGCCAAGGCTAACCACACCGGCCATGCCACAAACTCATGAACTAATATACAAGCTGTGTTTCATGTGCTGAAACGTATTGCGTGCATATACATTAAGTCTGTAGTAGAGTCCCAGAACCGCAAAAGGGCATATTTGATATGGAATGAATTAGGAGAAACGTCATTTCACACCCCCACAAGATGGCGCCATGTGTCCAGGCACACCCGTTTGTGCCAGAATAATAACATTAAGGAGCCACCTACTGGCATGGACCTCAAGACGTTCGAACAAAGACAAGGGTGGCATAAATCTATTCTTGATAAGGTGAACCAACATAGAGAGGAGAGGATGTATGTCACATGTTGCCTATGGGAATAGTTTGTGTAAGCCCAGTTTACATAAAAACTTGTGTTTTGTAATCAACGTTAGAGAACTCATTAGATGCAAATTGTACAGCTGTGATTCACTTCTTCATCGGCACTGCCCAATCAATATCACAGACTATGAATGCCCCGCACTAGGACACAGAGACCTTTTGCGGTTCCGTCTACAACACTTGCGTGCCCCGTGAGAGGAGCAGTGGTATAATTTAATACCCGAAAAATTCGATCCAGAATCACAAGTGTGATTATCCACAGACACAAGGAAGGAGGTGCCAACCTCCCAAAGAAGTACAGGTCTAGAAGTTATTTTAATTCTCTTACATGGCAAAGTGTACTCGACATCATGTGTGTTTAAAGACGAGCATAATGGTACCATCGATATATCAGGAGTTGACCGAGACGAGGTATAAGGTCAGCCACTGGCTTTATGACGAACGCTGTCATAGTGCTTCCTAGTGGTTTTTCTCTGTATTTAATGTAGTATTTGAGTATTAGGCGTGATTCTCTAGATTGGTCGATGCTGGGGGTTTTACACAGTTTTTGTTGGGTTCCTCTGAGACCAATACTACCCAGATGTTAAAATTAAAAGCTGGTACAGGAGGCTACCCAGGAAAAGAAGTAGCGACGCATAACACGTCCTCAGAGAGGGCACATTCTCGGGTTAAACAATAATCACCAGAGTAAAAAGGACAGCAGGGGGTCCAACTGGTCTTGGTTTTACCCGAGATATTGTATGGGGTTACTGTTAGATACAATACTCCCGTGTAAAAGCTTGGAAGGTAAGGAGTTTACATGGTATCGATCGAACAAATTCATCTACAGAGGCAACATTCTGCTGGTGTAGAGACATCAACCCCACTGTAAAAAGCTGGCAGGGGAGGTCCTACTTGGTATAAGTACGACAAATTCAGTCTCATTTCAGTGCACATTCTGTGGTGAGGAGAAAAAAAAATAACAGTCAAAAACATTAATGTCCCGAATGAAGCATTTGGACATTGCACTAGGCACACCGAGATGCAAGTAAGACGTACTGCCAACAATCTTGTTTAGGACAAAACGTCCCAATGAAAGCGGGCCTAGACAACTTCTGCAGCGTGGAGAGACGAAAACGCTGACACAAAAGGAGGAAATCTAATTAAAAACTGGACTACAGGTCATAGTATAATTTCAGAAGGGAATAGAATATGATATGTGGATGAAATTTATATCCCTACTCAAGGAATGATTAAAATTTGAATGAAAATGTTTGATGTAGTGACATAGGGCGACATGTATGAATTCGACTGCGTACTTTTTTTAACTTGGCGCCGGCACTTCAGTTCTAAATAGATATAGAAGAGTGTAGAATACGACAGTATGAAGATTTTTTGTCGCATTACATAGAGCTTAACCGCCAAACTTTGTTTGGCATAGAGGGTAATGCCAAACTTGGCACATTAAGCTCTATGTAATGCGCCAAAAATTGTCGTATTCTACACTCTCAGAAATCTCAGAATCTGAGCATTGAAACATTAAGAGGGCAACATATATGGAATTCGAATGCGAAATTTTTTTTTACTTGGCGCCGACACCACAGTTCTAGATAGATATAGAAGAGTGTAGAATAAGACAGATTTTTGGCGCATTACATAGAGCTTAATGTGCCAAGTTTGGCACATTACACTCTATGCCCATACAAAGTTTGGCGCATTAAGCTCTAAAGTAGTGCGCCAAAAATCTGTCGTATTCTACACTCTTCAATATCTATTTAGAACTGTGGGGTAGGCGCCAAGAAAAAAAAGTCGTATTCGAATCATACATGTCGCCCATAAACCTTTATAAAATGTTTGGCGCATTGCTAATGCGCCAAGTTTCGTTACGCGCCAAAATACAAATGCGAGGTGCATTGAACTTAAACTCCATTTTTAATTGCACAAAAAACCACTTTCATAAATTCAGGCACATTATACACTGAATATGAGATGTAATAATTCACTTCAAAGAGCCTTCATCCGTCTCTCAAAGATCGACGCATTACACTCTATGCCCATACAAAGTTTGCCGCAGGATATTGAGCTTAATGCGCCAAACTTTGTATGGGCATAGAGTGTAATGAGACGAACTTTGAGAGATGTTTGGCGCACTTAGCTCTATGTAATGCGCCAAAAATCTGGAGTGTCGGCGCCAAGTAAAAAATATCGAATTCATACATGTCGCCCATAATCTTTAATGGCTGAGGAAAAAAAATTTACCAACCAATATCGCATAGCAAGCAAAGTATATTTAAAACTACTTTATTCAGAAACATATAACTAAAATATGTAACTGAGGAAAAAAAATTCTCATGACGGTGAAGTCAGTGAGGGGTCTTATTGGTGAAAAAGAGGGCAAACAGTGGTCCAAATTCAGTGACTCCGTGATATTTGATACGTGTCTGTCTTGTGTGTGTGATAGGGATTGTGTGACGTGATAACTAAGGACAAGCTGGTCTAGTATAAGTGGTGGCAGTAAAAATACTCTTCAAAAAAGGAGGGAGAGGAAAAAGCTGCAGTCCAAGCTTAGAAACTCAGCAATCCCTATTACGTGTTTTGTGAGTGTGTATGTCCTGCCTTAGTGGCTAGCTCAGTAACATTGTGGTTGAAAAGTGATAAATGTGAAATGAAGGGTTAATTGCTAGAGTTGGTTTGTTGCATCTAAGTTAGGTTACTTAACAGTGACACCTTTTGTAGGGAATAAGGAATTTAGCTTTGTGTTTTCAGCATAAGAGTATTGCTGCTGGCTAGAGTTTGAAATGGGAGCCAGGCAATCTACGGTGAATACCGGTAAATCCCGGAGACAGTTGAAGATCGACGGGAAAACACAGATAAAGAAAGTAAAAGCTTTGATGAAAGTTATGGAAATGCCTGAGGGTGGAAGATTGAAGGCAGAAGAGTGGAGGAAAGGGTTAATACAGAAGAGTGGTAGACTGAAGGATCTCGGATTGTTGTTGATGGCTGAATCCTGGTATAACACAGCTATACAGATTCATGAGGAGAGATGGAGCAAGGATGGGTGGGGGTCTGGAGGTGCAACTGCCTATGTGTACCATCCCCCAAGAAAAGCTTCTGGAACAAAGGAGACAAAGGAAAATGTGATGCCGCCGCCCTAAAGTGGCGGAGAGCTGACCTCCTGGACCTGTGTGATGTGTTAAATCAGGGGTGGAGAGAGGGGCGTTGTATCTGTGGAGCATCACGCCCCAAAGACGGCCCATCTGCATCACAAGCTATCCCTTCTTTAACTACTTCGGCACCGCGTACCATTTTAGCTCCACCCATTACACCCAGTAACCCGCCTCCACAACTGTCTACAACATTACCTCACCTCCTGTAGCCCAACTCATGGCTCCTGCCTCTAGTGCAGCAACACTCCTGAAATCACTTGTGCCAGTCACCGCCCCTTCCATGTCACTTCCGCCTCCAGCCATGCCTACTGCTCCCATCTTGCCTAACTTACAGGAACTTCTGATGCCACTTCCACTTCCTTCTAAGTTATTTCCTGCCCTTTCCAGGGTCAACACTTCCACTTCTGGGGCCAAGATGGCAGAGCCCATTGCTAGTACTCCAACAGCACGATTTTCTATGATGAACACAGCAACAGGAGATATTTGGAGACCAGGAACCAGTGGCCTTATGGTATTGGGAGAAGAGGATGACTTACTGGGTGGAGCAACAGGAGGAGAAGAAACACAACCCCTGACAGAGGAACAAAGAAGAACAGCCCAATACTTCCTGGAGAAATATGCTAAGGACCTGCGGGAAGGACAGCCCATCAGCGGTACTCCCATGGGTCTGACAGGAAGGGGACGCAGGGAAGGTTTACCAGATCAATCCAGAACAACAGGCACAGCACCTCCTGGGTCCCAGTCATATGGCATCTGCAGCAGTCGGTGCGATAGCACGAACATATTATGTCACATTTAACCCCGTGCAAGCATCTAACCTGTCTGGAAGTCTGCCAGATCCAGAAAACAACCTATGCCCTTCTACAGAAAAGTGGTGCAAATCTGCAAGAACTATACAGCCACATGGAAGGACCTGAAGGGGTTATGTGAAGTGAGGGCTGGAGATTCTTACTGGCCCATTCTGGAGAAATATCTGTATACACCCCCCAACTTTGATGACCTGACCGTGAATTCAGGTGTGGAATTCTGCAAGAGGCTGAAGGACTGTGCGAAGGACAGGCTCTCGGATAAGGCGCAAACTTTCACAGACATCACCCAAGAAAGATAATGGAAAAGTTTCAAGCATGTCTCTCTCAGATGTTCAATGATTTAGGTTTCTCTTCCTTCGAAAAACTGCACACACGTATGCTGACCTCAGCCTTTGTGGAAGGATTAAGAGAACCCATCACGAAACAACTGAAAATGGTGAGACCGGAATACAGTCTCTAGTTATGGATAGAAGTTCTCCAAGTGGCTAGAGGAATCAAGAACAACCTACTAGAAGTCCCTAAAACAAAGACAACTCCAGTCTGAGGACTGTTTTTGCAGTCCAAGCCGTGTTGGACAAAAACGGCAGACATCGTATTTGGACATTCTTCAGTTCTTCTGGCTCCACATGACATCTCTGCCATTCTCAATCAAACTCAATCGAAATATCTCTCATCAACTCGACATCTCAGGCTTCAATGTTCTCTCCTCCTGCCGGATAACGTTACTCTTATGCGCTGTTGTGTTCTTCATCCAGCCACCTTACTTCCCCTTCCTCAAGGAGGGAACGAGGGCGAAGAGGAATCACAAGAATCCAGTGCACATTAAAAAAGCCATGATTGCTTCGAATTCATGAAGATGGAAACATCTCATTTGCCTTCTGTACATGAGACTCCGCTCGACAACTCAGATATGATTCTTTTTGTGGATGGATGCACTGCTGTTGCCACAAACAGTGGCTATACTGAAAATCAAGGCACATGGGAAGCTGAATACAGAAGAGGCGAGAGGAAATCACCTGGCTGACCAAGCAGCCAAACAGGCCGCAGGAGGTGAGAAAAGGGGAGGCAAGTCAGCTGTCAGTGGTGCAAGAGGAAACTTACACTCAACCCACAAGGAGACTGCTGACCAAGATGCAGGAACAAGCTGGAAGAAAAGGAAATCTGGAAAAGAAGGGAGCCAAGAAGAATGAAGAGAACAATCTATATGGAGTAGGGAGGAGACTCTGCTTGCCCAGGGCACAATATCCAGCCGTAGTGCAATGGGCACATGGACTGGATATCTGTCAAGCACCCTGATGAAGGACATTTGGACAGCCCTTGGAAGCACTTTTGATTTTCACACCCCGTACCCATTGCAGAGCGGGATGGAAAGTGGAAAAGTTAAATGGGACACTGAAATCACGGATACTTAAAGCAGCAAGAGAAACCGGCATGCCCTTGCTAGATAGCCTGCCCATAGCCTTGTTTAGTGTTAGATACACGCCCCGGGGACAGCAAGCTCTCTCGCCCTATGAGATCCTGTTTGGCAGTGCCCCAAGGCTACAGTAGGTACATATTTTCCCCAGCAGTTGTAGCTACAAACTGATGTTATGACCACATATGTGACTGTATTGGCTAAAGAGTTGTCTCTCATACATTCTAGATTTTTCTCTTCCATTCCAGATCCAGACTCAGACGCTGCTGTCCATAAGCTACAGCCTGGAGACTGGGTCTGCGTGAAGAAGTGTGTGCGTAAAACTCTGGAGCCAAGATTTGAAGGGCCGTATCAAGTCCTGCTGACCACGACCACATCTGTAAAGGTGGCAGGAAAGCCCAACTGGATCCATGCTTCACACTGTAAAATCGCTCCAGCCCCAGAGATGAAGCAGATGCAGCTCCTACTGGCACTGAGTAGTAATCTCATTCTAACTCTTAGTCAGAACCCATCAGTGGCCATTACAAAGGAAAGAAGGATTGTCACCTTTTGGTATAACTCATCCAGTGCTCATGTGACCACAGATTTCTTTGATTTCTGTGATGTAGTATGTTGTCCCAAGGTTCCCATACAGTGTAACATCTACAATGAACAATCTTCTGCTTGGTGCATATACTTGTGTATGACTGACAAGTACTGGGGACGCTCCTGCTACTACTGGGGTGCAGTGGGATGGAACACTGGGGAAGACTGGGGATACAGACCACAGACTACCTTAAACAGGAAAGATAAACAGGGGAAGCCCCTTTTGACAAGGAGTCTAACAAAAACTGGAGCCTGTCAAGAACAGGGAATACCAGGTGAAAGCATGCCCCTAACCTTAACCAGTGAAAACCCTCAGGAGATTGATGGAGGCATATATGTTCTGGAAGCCTACATATGAGGGGGGCACGGATATTTCGAGGAAAAATCCAGTTGAAAGACATGAATACAGACCCAGATAAATGGTTGGGAGTCCCAGCACCCAAACCTGCAAACCCGCTTATGCCCCATATATAGACTTTCCAGAGCATGACAGCTATAGCTGACCCCACATCTGATGACACCATGAGGGTAGAGACCGGGTTCTTGGATAAGAACTTGTGGCTGGAATGGGTTAAGTATATAGCTAACCAGCATAATAAAACAAACTGTTATGTCTGTTCAGCCGCTAGGCCCCATAAGGGCACTGTCCCTCTAGATATTCCTGTATTGGCACAGGAGTGTCTTCTTAGTCTGTACACCAACTCCACCACAAACCACACTGACTGTGAGGACTGGAAGGCCAAATACCCGATCATCACAAAAACATCGAGGCCGCGGGTTGGAATTACAGTCTACCCAGGTAATTACACCTGCTATACCAGCAGTATGGGAAATGGCAATTCCTGGGTAACTTTACCACTGAATGGTACTACTCCCCATACAGTAATGTCAGCAGCAGCAAATTACAGAATCAAGTACTATCCATAGGGGATGTATATTGGATATGTGGAGATCTCCAAGTCAGGATTATGTTGGTGGGCAACTGGACTGGATAATGTGTCCTGGCCAATTTACTTATCACATTCCACATACTGAGCGAAGGGTCAGAAGATAGCCACACCACTGATACAGTGAGAGTCAGGAGCAGAAGGGGAGTCTCCTCAAAGGGCAGCTTTGACCTCCATGTGTATACTGATGCTATAGGAGTCCCAAGGGGGGTCCCTGATGAGTTTAAAGAAAGGGATAAAGTCGTTTCTGGGTTTGAATCTCTGCTACCAATGATCACTGTTAATAAGAAAGTAGAATGTATTGGATAAACTACATATATTACAACCAGCAGAGATTTGTAAATTACACCAGAGATGCCCTACAGGGCCTGACAGATTAGGAGGGCCGAACCTCTGCTGTAGCCTGGCAGAACAGGATGGCCCTGGACATGGTGTTGGCTGAAAAAGGAGGAGTGTGCAAAATGATAGGGGAAACCTTTCATCCCAGACAATGCAGGACCGAACGGTAAAGTGACTGTGGCCATTAAAAAAATTGTCAGATCTCTCGGATGAACTTAAAAGGAACTCGGGTATCACCGACCCTTGGGGAGACTGGTTTTGTTGGTTGAAGGGATGGCAGGGCGCTTTAGTTCAAATGGGGATTGTGATTGTCTGTATTTTGCTCATTCTTGCAGTAATTGTTTGTTGTGTTCTCTCTTGTTTGAGGAAACATGGTGAATTATGAAACGGGGACGCCATACCTTGAGAGACCATTGAAAACCAGAAGTGTACCGGAAAGGTCATCCACGCCACTCTTCAACCGCACATCCCACCAAGGGACAGACTAGGGCAAAGGTCAGGGAAAGGTGAAATGGTCATATCAAGGGGGAACTGTTATGCAATGTATTAGGTGAAATGTCTATTTCACCCACAAGATGGCGCCTGTGTGCAGGCACACCCTGTTGTGCCAAGAAGATAACTTTAAGAGCCAATAAGGCGCGGACTCTCAGAAGTTAGACCAACAACAGGGTGGCAATAAATCTATTCTTGATAAGGTGAACCAATAGAGAGGGAGGATGTATGTCACATGTTGCCTATGGAATGTTTGTGTATGCCCAGTTATAAAAACTTGTGTTTTGTAATAAAAAAGTCAGAGAACTCATTAGACTGCAGATTGTCAGCTTGTGATTTCTTTGGCACGTGCCATTCAATATACAGATTTGACCCCCCACTAGGGTGTCGAGCCCCTTTGCAGTTCCATCTACAACATATTCACATGGCCTATTGCAAGCATACAGCGGCGCGTACTGTGTGCTGGGCAACGGCATCAAACCATCCCAGGGGTTTAAAGGGATTTTCTCACCACAGGCTTTCACAGACATGAACTGTTTCTCTCTATCTTACAGCTTCAAATATAGGGGTGGGTCTCTCCTCCAGGTAGGCGGGTCTTCCCTCACTGAAGAGTTCTAACATCATCACACCTCCTCCCTGCTCCCTTTACAGTCCTCACTCTGTGTGAGCAGGGGAAGAGAGAGGATTTCACAGCTCTGCAGAACTCCTGCAGTGGTCAGTTCTAATGCCTGGAGAGCTATCTTCTCCCTCCACAATTGAATACAAAACTAGCCACTTAATATATCCCAGTATCCTTCATAGGCTTGGTAGTAGGGTCTCCACGCCCCATTCAAACTGCCCAATATATAGAAAACGGGCCAATATTCTTTTTAAAACTTCATAGTACCTTTATTCAACCTTTCATTCGGCTTTAGAGTATCTCACATAGACTTTCCAAAACGTATAAACATTAAAATGGATACTTAGATTTGTTGTGGCAAGCTGCCGTTCAGACTGAGTCCATAGTCCATTCAAGACTTCACTCGAACACGAGTAACAGAGGAGACGCTAGGAGATCGGGCCGAGCGCATTCACGCCCGCTGCAACATTTCGATGCAGGCACGCCTCTTTCTCAAGCATGCGTAAAGGTAATCAACCCCTTTTTATAGGATATATTATAACACATAAATAGACATTAAAAACCACTTAACAGAATACATACAACATAATTTACAAAAAATGCCTTTAGGCTAAAGGTCTCATTAATCCCCTTTTGGAGCCATTGAATCCCTCAAATGGATCCAGAAGGCTTCCCTCTGCAAAAGCTTCTTAGAAAGTAACGTAGCATCTCTACAGTTAACTTTTTCCAAGATACACCAGCGAAGCTCAGCAAACCCATGTCTTTCACTTGCAAAGTGCCGTGCCAGTGAGGTTTCACCGAAGCACCTCTTTTCCTCATTGATCTTACGAACTAAATTCTCATCTTGTTTAGCTTTGAACTGCCTAATCATGGATCTATGTTCGTTTAACCTAATTTTTACAGCTTTACTTGTTTGGCCGATGTAATTTTTCCCACAGGGACATTTAAGCATGTGAACAACGTTATTAGTATCACATGTATAAAATCCTTTTATTTTGATCGGGAAACCTTTTGTCGGGTGATAAACTTGATCACCCTTAATTAACGATGAACAGTTCTGACATTTCAATCAGGCAAATGTACCCGACGGCATAGGTCTAATCATGGTCTGAATAGAGCTTTGCGGACCTTTCTTTAAAATATCGGAAGACACTAGCTGTTGTCCTACTGTTTTTCCTTTGAGATAGATCCATTTATTATTTTTTTTATTATTATTATTATTAATTTCATAGCGCCATTGATTCCAGGGTGCTTTACATTCAGCAGGTTACATACATAACATAAGTCAAACAAGTACAATAGTGACAATCTGTGACTAACAACAGGTACAGAGGGAGAGAGGGCCCTGCCCGCGAAGGCTTACAATCTACAAGGAAGGGGGAAAGAGACAGAAGGTGAGGGGCAGATATGTTTGTGGGGTGTAGTGACAGCGGGCTTATTCTAGGTCTTAGGCTATCCTGAAGAAGTGGGTTTTCAGGTTGCTTTTGAAGCTAGTGAAAGTTGGGGAGAGTCTGATGTGTTGGGGTAGTGAGTTCCAGAGTATGGGGGAGGCACGAGAGAAATCTTGGAGACTGTTGTGTGAGGAGCTGACAAGAGGAGAGCAGAGAAGAAGGTCCTGTGAGGAGCGGAGGTTGCGTGAGGGGAGGTATCTGGAAATTAGAGCAGAGATGTATGGAGGGGAGAGGTTATGGAGAGCCTTGTAGGTCATGGTTAGTAACTTGAAATTAATGCGCTAGGCAATGGGTAGCCAGTGCAGGGATTGGCAGAGGGGAGAGGCAGAGGAGTAACGAGGAGAGAGATGGATAAAACGGGCAACAGAGTTAGCCGGGACTATAAACAGACTCCCAAACTTAGGATCTGCTTGTCAAATCTTCCAATTTTTACATATAGCTCGTTTTATAATACTAGCATGACCATCATAAACAGGCAGGTAAGCAAAATGCTCATCCTTTCTTTTCACCTTAACCTTTAACAGATCATTACGAGATATTAGCAACACTTCATTCCTGACTTTTTCTAACTCATCCTTATTGTAACCACGATCAATGAACTTCTGTATAATTTTTTCCATATTTGTCAAGTAATCTCCATCACTTGAACATATACATCGGGCACGGATAAATTGGGATTTAGGTATACCTTTAAATACCTGTGGAGCATGCTGGCTATCTCTATGTAACATATTATCTCCTTCCACAAGCAATCGTTGTAACCAGGACACCTGCATTGATACAAGCAGTTATACATACAGCCTGAACTGATTAAAGAAATGTGAGAAATGCACTCTGATCACCCCTCTGTTATCACGCAGGAGGTAGAGGGGAAGCAGAGTTTATAAGGCTGTGTTGGGGGGGAGAGTGAATCTAACAGCTAGAGACTCCGATCCTTCACATAGAACTATCACTGGGAGAGGCATAGAGAGCTCAGGCAGCCTTTATTACAAAGACAAAGCCAGCACCTGCACAGAAAGCTGGGGAAGCCAGTTTCAGCTTCATTTTACACAGCTCAGAGAGGACAGAACAGAGTGCAGTCAGCCAATCACAGCACATAGGGCATGTCCCGCACAGGGGGCATGTCCCGATCAGGGTTGAACCAAATATCAGGCAGCTAGTCACAGCCAAGGAGGCATGGCCCGACCTCAGGTTGCTGATTTAGCTCTAGACACTTAGGGCATGTCTACATGGCACAGAGCAAATACCAGTCGAATTATCCGACCGGTATTTGCTCTGTTTTGGGGCCGTGTACACGGCCACAAGGGTTGGCTTTTCTCTGAGGTTTTCGGAGAAAAGCCCTCCCCCTTCACATTGACCTGTTCATGTTCCGCCCATTCATGTTCAATCTTTTTCGGACCGCCGGTAGTCTAAAAAGCTGTCCGGCGGAAAATCCATGCAGTGGGGACCGCTGCACGGATTTTCCATAGAGGTCCATGCTAAAGTTTGGCAGCCAGTTAACAGACGGCTTTCAAATCTGAAAACCGTCTGTAAAACCGGCTGAAAAACCTGTTGTGAGGACATGCCCTTACAGATTTGCTAACAGCTGTTTTACTGAATGATTTAGCTAAGACAAACCAATTGTAAAAGTACTTAGTTTTACTGTCCCCATCATATGATCTTGAGAGTGAGAAAACCTCTTTAAAGAGGTGGGAGGGGTTGTGACCAGCTTAGGATAAGAACATCTGCTGAGCACAGCTACTTTAGGTGTTGTCTTTTGAGGGGGGTTATGCCGGCTAGCATATCAGAAAGAACCAGGAACTCACTTGTGTCACACGCCCCCATGTGGCTGCACAGCGCTAAGGCCTGAACACCAGGTAACTGACTTACCTGCTCTAATCTGTCTGTAAAACATACCTGTATTTGCACATCAAACTACTGTATATATCTGTATCCACTGTGTATTGTCTTGTCTTGTTTATTTTTAAGGTTTATTTTTTAAAAATGTATGCTTTCATTTACATGCATTCTCATGCTGTGTTCACACGACGTTTTGGAGCACACACAGCTCGACTGTCCTGAACAGGAGCACACACAGCCCGGCTGTCCCGAGCAGGAGCAGCACTCCTCGCCTGCGCGATTTCACTTGTTCATCCCGATGTGCTTTCAGCATGTAAAGCGGATCGAAAACGTATCCAAATCTCTGCTGCGCTTTGGGATTCGCTTTCCGCATCGCAAAAGCGGATCCCATTGTTTCCTATGGGGACTTCTGTTGCGTAAAACGCAACAAGAAATGACATGTCATTTCTAAAGACAGATCCGCAAAACGCAGCAGAGGAAAGCTCTCAATAGCACATCAGCGTTCTCTCGTGAGAACAACGATGCGCTTTTGTCAGTGAAACCAATGGAAATCACATTGACCACTGTTGGATCCGTTTTACGGAACACAAAAACTTTGTGTGAACACAGCCTTAGGGCTTGTTCACACAAAGTTTTTGTGATCCGTTTTACGGATCTGTTTCACGGATCCGCAAAATGGATCTGACAATTGTCAGTGTGATTAACATTGCGTTCAATGGCAAAAGCTCATCGCCGTTCTCTCCTGCACTGCGCTTTTCGCATCCGCTTTAAGAATTGACATGTCAATTCTTATTGCAGTTTACGCAAGTGAAAGCCCATAGGAGATAATGGAGTGCGCTTTTGGCACCTGTCCAAAAGCGCTCCACACTCCGGGTACGTATCAGCTGCGCTTTGCATCCTGAAAGTGGATGCGAAAAGCGCAGTGGGCGGCCGGACGTGGATCGCTGGAGAGGTGAGCGGCGGCTGTGGATGCGCAGGTGAGCGGAGGCAGTGGGAGCGCAGGTGAGCGGCGGCAATGGAGCGAGGGGGGATCGGAGGTGAGCGGTGGCTGTGGGAGCGCAGGTGAGCGGAGGCAATGGAGCGCAGGGGGATCGGAGGTGAGCGGCGGCTGTGTGAGCGCAGGTGAGCGGCGGCAACGGCGCGCGGGGGGGATCGGAGGTGAGCGGCGGCGGTGGGAGCACAGGTGAGCGGAGGCAATGGAGCACGGGGGGATCGGAGGTGAGCGGCGGCAGTGGGAGCGCAGGTGAGCGGAGGCAATGGAGCACGGGGGGATCGGAGGTGAGCGGCGGCAGTGGGAGCGCAGGTGAGCGGCGGCAGTGGGAGCGCAGGTGAGCGGCGGCAGTGGGAGCCCAAGTGAGCGGCGGCAGTGGGAGCACAGGTGAGCGGCGGCAATGGAGCACAGGGAGAGCGTAGGTGAGCGGCGGCTGTGGGAGCGCAGGTGAGCGGCGGCTGTGGGAGCGCAGGTGAGCGGCGGCAGTGGGAGCGCAGGTGAGCGGCGGCAGTGGAAGCGCAGGTGAGCGGCGGCGGTGGGAGCGCGGGAGAGCGGCGGCAGTGGGAGCGCAGGTGAGCGGGCGGCCAGTGGGAGCGCAGGTGAGCGGCGGCTGTGGGAGCGCAGGTGAGCGGCGGCTGTGGGAGCGCAGGTGAGCGGCGTCAGTGGGAGCGCAGGTGAGCGGTGTCAGTGGGAGCGCAGGTGAGCGGTGGCAGTGGGAGGAGAGAGAGAGAGAAAAAGAGAGAGAGAGAAAAATATATGGGAGAGGCACGAGAGAAATCTTGGAGACGGTTGTGTGAGGAGCTGACAAGAGGAGAGCAGAGAAGAAGGTCCTGTGAGGAGCGGAGGTTGCGTGAGGGGAGGTATCTGGAAATTAGAGCAGAGATGTATGGAGGGGAGAGGTTATGGAGAGCCTTGTAGGTAATGGTTAGTAACTTGAAATTAATGCGCTAGGCAATGGGTAGCCAGTGCAGGGATTGGAAGAGGGGAGAGGCAGAGGAGTAGCGAGGAGAGAGATGGATAAAACGGGCAACAGAGTTAGGCGGGTCTTTAAACAGACTCCCAAACTTAGGATCTGCTTGTAAAATCTTCCAATTTTACATATAACTTGTTTTATAATACTAGCATGATCATCATAAACAGGCAGGTAAGCAAAATGCTCATCCTTTCTTTTCACTTTAACCTTTAACAGGTCATTACGAGATATTAGCAACACTTCATTCCTGACTTTTTTCTAACTCATCCTTATTGTAACCACGATCAACGAACTTCTGTATAATTTTTTCCATATTTGTCAAGTAATCTCCATCACTTGAACATATACATCGGGCACGGATGAATTGGGATTTCAATTCAAACACAGATTCATTGTTCAATATAATTTAGCTTGCATAGCTATCGCATTACTGCTTGTAAATATTCAATAATTAAGAACAGATACATATTATTTTCTGATTGTAGATTTTCTTTTCTACTTTGTGATTATGAAGTGCTATCTTACCTGACCTGCGTTTAACACCATATAAATACTTGAAGACCTAGGAGGAAAATGTACTTCAAGATTGATTGGTAGTTCCTGCACTGTGATGTACATTTTCATCAATGTGATCTAGAAGAAATACTTATTTAGTATTGTTGCAATTGTAAAGCCCCATAATATAAATTGTATAAAAATAAATAGATAAGTGATATTATTAATTTAAATAATGTGTGTATGATAAGAGTAGCCAATGGTAAAATCCATGCACTATAACTTTTAGTGTCTGAATCTCATTTCTCGTGTACTCTGCCATGTTACCTTCAATCAAACCACTTTAGCGAGCATTCAAATATCACAGTTGCAGCATATATAATAATATTAAGCCACTCAGATACAACATCCAGTTGCTGGCAGTGAGAAATTTATAGGTAGACTTTTTTTTTTTTTTAGCTGAAGAATTGAATTTTCTCATCCTCATTAGGTGCTTAGGTGAACCCTCCCACATATCCTGGCCTTGACAAGTTATTATGTCTCTGATCGGGAAGCCGTTCGTTGCAGCAAAAACCTTCTCCTATTTACCTTAATAGAATAACAAGGTAAAAGCATTTTGTTTTAGTAATACAAACATTTATACTTCATCCACAGCAAAGGTGATACATTTATAATCAATAGGGGTCTAATTCCTGGAACCCTCACAGAAAGGCTATGTCTACACTATGTCTACAAGTGTAAGGCTATGTCTACACTGCAGTGGACAAAAAAAACGACCAGAAAACCAAATACTAAAAATGTTTTGGAAGGCAGTTTTTTGTCCACTGCCTGCCAAAAGCTGCTGAAAAAATGTCCGTTCTTTGGCGCGTTTGGCCTTTTTTGGTGCTTTTTTGGAGCATTTTTTAAGCTTTTTTTGCAGACATGCACAGCATTGTAAAAAAAATTAAAAACGCTGAAAAAACTGACATTTTTCTGTGCAATGGAGACACAGTCATAGACTCCAAAGGAAACATATATGATCTGGTTTTTCACCCTTTTCTGGCGTTAAATGCGCCAAAGCGAGTTGGCTACAATGTCTTATGCGCCAAATGAATGTGTTAAGCGCATTGTTAGTAAGACGACACTTTTTTATGCGCCTAACATGAGGGAGGCGTTCTGGGGGCGTGACGCTCCACACTTGTAATATTAGACACATATATGAATGTGGTTCAGCAAAACTAGGCGCATTACTGCTAGGACAGGCAGACCTATTTCAATGTGGTCTGCGCGAGCCTGAAGAGTCGAAGTGGACCTAGATTTGCTGTTAGGGAAAAAAATGTCTCTCAACTTACACCAGTATAATAATAAAAAGTAATTATCAAAATTATAAAATTAAATTATTTAAATTTAATAAAAACATGTATCATATAAAATTAATATAAAAATATATAATATCCCAAAAATATAAAGATATCTCCTATAAAATGTATTGAAGATTAATAGAATCTAAAACTAATTTTACATTAAATAACCCACTGATGATGTTGTTCAGATTTTTAATTTTTTAATTTTTACTACATTAAATTTGACTTTTTTTTTTGCTCCTCTCAACCTTTATTTTACATACAGCAAGAGCCAGCACACCACAGGTTTGCTGGGACCTGTGGGCCACCAAGCAAGATCCGTACCATAGTTTCTATTCACTGACATGCTATTCTAATGACATTTCTTTTATTTAGCCTCTATAGCCTTTATACATGTTTGGCGCTTTACTTATGCGCCTAAGTTCCATAATGTGGCAAACACACAGACAAGTGCGATGAACTTTAGACAGCATTTATGAACGCACAAAAAACACTTTCATATATTCAGGTGCATTTGACACTGAAAAATAGATGAGAAAATGAACTTCAGTGCACCTAGTTCCATACATGTCTCCCCAATAGTTAATTTTCTACCCTGCTCAGTCGTTTTTTGCAATATGTTTAAAAAATCGACCAGCAGCAAAAACGAGCAGAAAAAAGACATGCAGTGCAGACAGTAGGACGTTTTTACTATAGAAGGCTATGGGAGCTGTTTTCACAAATTTTTCGGCGTTTTTAGAAAACGTAAAACACTGAAAAAAATTGACTTTTTTCTGGGCAGTGGAGACAGAGCCTAAGGGTACAACCACATGACAATGACACAGCATCAGATGACACAGCTTTCACCGAGTATTTTATATGTTATTTCATGTAGGTTGAAGATAGTTTTTACTCGTGGTTCACAGTCAGACACGAGTCCCATTTATTTCTATGTGGTTTTCGAGGCGGATCAGTGTTAAAAATCACATGAATGTTTTGGCTACATTTTACACAAGGTTTTCAGCCATCCCCATTGACATAAATAGCAAATTTCCATGACAAAAGAATAAACATGTTCTAAGTTTTTTACGGCGAAGAAAACGACTGCTGTATGAACTACAATGAGTATTTTCGATTGAGGTCAATGGGAATGGTTTACTTTTGGTTTTAGACGAGTATTTTAAAGGGGTTTTCTCACTACAAGGATTTCTTTTTATGTTAAAGATCTTGCAAAACAAGTCACTTTGCAATATGTGTCCTACCTATTCCTTGATATCCCCTTTTGTATGGGCTGCATCAGCTCCTCAGGTTGCTATAGCTACAGACATTTGTGACCTCTCCTAATAGGCTGCCAGCGCTGGTCTCTATAGCTACAGACCTGGTGTCCTCAGCAGCTTATCACTGCAGGTCAGAAGAAGCCAGTAAACACACCCCTGAATTCAAACATTAAACCAAGACAACAGGTTTAAGCTGAGATGAATCGATGTATTTCGAGAATTTGAGCAGGATAGATACAGTAGGCCCCTCATCAAAAAAAGCAGGCCCAGAGAATTGCACCCCCAAAAGAAAGCAGATGCCCCCAACAAAATTGCACTAAAAAGAGAATTTGAGCAGGATAGATACAGTAGGCCCTTCATCAAAAAAGCAGGCCCCCACAATAGAATTGCACCCCCAAAAAAAAGCAGATACCCCCAACAAAATTGCACTAAAAAGACCCCACAACAATAAGAGTTGGGTAGTGCCAGGCTCTCAGTGGAATGCAGCTGAAATGGCAAGGGACCTGACAGTGATGCGCCTTTGAAAGAAGTGATGGAGATCTGTGTGTGAGAGCCCAGCCAATGTCGACATTTGCCAACTCTAATTGTTTTGGGTCTAAGGTGGTCTGGAGAATATGATTTTTTTAGATGTGCCTGCTTTTCTTGTTAAACGTTATCTGTTTTTCTTGGTGAATAGACATCCACCATTAACTACGGTTCGGTACCGTATGTAGTAGTAAACAAGAAAATAAGCCATAACCCATCTTTCAGAGAAACACGGTAACAACTGAACTACTCCTGACTGCGGCATGTAATATATAAGCTCTGTCCCACAGTCATGTAAAAACTTTTACACCTAAGGTTTAATGAAAACCACAAGCCAAGATCATGTGACCAATATAGACAGGTAAAAAGAGAAAACATAATTATGGTGCATATTTGTTACACTCATCAAAAAAAGAATTAGGTATAAAATCATTAATAACACAAAATTGCATCATGTTTTTTTATTTAGATCGTTTGGAATATGAGTGGCAAGTACACAAATCCAGTATGTCTCATGGCTCAAAAGATTCCTTTTATAGTCACCATCTCAGAAAGGAGATACAGGTGAAACCAGAAGTTTACATACAGTATATAAAAAGACACATATGCATGTTTTTATCACTTTCTGATATGAAATCAGAAAAAACCTTACCCATGTTAGTACAATAAGAATTACCAAAAATATTTATATTTGCCAAGTGACAGAATAAGAGAGTTTACATACATTTCATTAGTATTTGGTAGCATTGTCCTTAAACTGTATGACTTGGGTCAAACATTTGAATATCCTTCCACAAGCTTCTCACAATAGTTGTTAGGAATTTTGGCATATTCCTCCTGACAGAACTGGTGTAACTGAGCCATGTTTGTAAGTTACTTACTCACACCTTCCTTTTCAGCTTTGCCCATAACTTTTCAATAGGGTTGGGATCAGGGCTTTGTGATGGCCATTCCAAAACATTGACTTGGTTATCTTTAAGCCACTTTGTAACCAGTTTGACAGTATGCTTCGGGTCATTGTCCCTTTGGAAGACCCATTTCTACCCAAGCTTTAACTTCATGGCTGATGTCTTGAGTTGTTGCTTTAGTATTGCCACATAATCTTCTTTCATCGTGAAGCCATCTATTTTGTGAAGTGCACCAGTCCCTCCTGCTGCAAAACAACACCACAAAATGATGCTGCCAACCCTGTGTGTTACAGTTAGGATGGTGTTCTTCGGCTTCCAAGCATCTCCCTTTTCCCTCCAAGCATAACGATAGTCATTATGGCCAAACAGTTCAATATTACTTTCGTCAAACCACAGGACATGTCCCCAAAAATGTAGGTCTTTGTTCCTGTGTGCATTTGCAAACATTAATCTGGCTTTTATATGTTTCTTTTGGAGTAATGGCTTCTTCCTGGCATAGTGGCCTTTCAGTCCATGTTGATACGGTATTTGTTTCACTTTGGATAATGACAGAAGCTTACCAGCTTATGCCAGCATCTTCACAAGGTATTTTGCTTTTGTTCTTGGGTTGATATGCACATGTCGGACCAAAGCATTTTCATCTCTGAGACACAGGATCCCAAACTTCTGGTTTCAACTGTATAACCCTCTATATTCCTGGTACTTTACGATTCTTATTTGTATATTTCTGAGGAAAATGTAAAAATACTATAGAGCTATTTCTTGTACTTAAAGGGGTTTTGCCAAAAAGTGAGTTCCTTACCTAACAGGCTGATACTCCCCTCTTGAGGCCTGAAAAAAGGAGCGTTGTGTTTCTGTGTTTAAAAAAACAAGTACCTCCTCTGTGATGTCATCACTACAGCTCCCAATCACGTTCCTGATACTCAGTCTTTGTAGTAGAGCAAACATTGTTTTGCTAATCCACAGAGGAGAACTGTATTGTGCACAAGATATATGCGTTTTATTTCTCCCTCTCATTTGCTCAGGAGAGAAGATAAGCTCAGCAGGCAGCCTTCTTTCATGCCTTCACGAAGGACTGCAGAGGGAGAGGGAGGGGGGCTGAGCAGAGAGCAGGGAACTTCTGCATGTTTACTCAGATAATTACATTACAACTAGTGGATTCTCTATACAAAAGACAACAGTCCCTACAAAGCTGTTCATGTTCCCTGCCATCAGATAAGAAGTGCAAACAATGCAAGTGCGGCCAGATCAGCTCCTGTCAGCTCCTGGTCGGGTCTTTTTTTTACACTTTTTATGTTTTTTTTACTTTTTTTTTTTTACTTCCATGAAGTGAGAACTGTTTTACATTTTTTTTTTTTACACTTGGTAATGTATTAGCATATTCATATATGCTAATACATTCTAATATGTGTCAGTCTGACACAGGCAGTGATTAGGACAGCACCCAGTGCGTCTTGGTCACTAGCTTCTTACATAGACGGCTCTGGGGCCACTCTAGGTCCCCAGAGCTGACTGTGCAGCCGTTCCCCGGGTCTGTTGTGTCACCGGGTGTTCCGATCACCCGACAGAGCAGGGGAACCCTTTGGTTGCGCTGCGGTAACGCACCGCAGCAATCAAAGGGTTAAAGCACCGGGTTGCGGAGGCTCGCGGGGGATGCTCTGGGATCGGGGCTGTGTAGTACAGCTCTGATCGCAGCGCAATTGCGGTGCCGGGCAACACAAACCCCGGTGTCTGCAGCAACGTCTAAAGACGTCGCTGTAGACGAACGACCCGCACCAGCCGACGTCTAAAGTCAGCGGGCAGTCGTTAAGGGGTTAAAACATTTTTATTTTTTTATTTTTTACTTTGAGTTCCTCTAGGGCACTTCACTACTAGGGGCGCAATCATTTCCACAGCCTAATGCATTGTATATACAATGCATTAGGCCAGGGGTGTCAAACTGCGGCCCTCTAGCTGTTGGGAAACTACAACTCCCATGATGCCCACGGTTATAGATTATACAAATGCATGATGGGAGTTGTAGTTTCCCAACAGCTGGAGGGCCGCAGTTTGACACCTGTGCTTTTGGCTGAAGAAATGATCACGTATATACAATGCATTAGGGTGTACCAAGATGGCGGTTTCCAACAGGACAGCGATGGAATCCTTCATAAGGCTTCCAGCTGCCATGTTCAGGGATCGGAACCCCGTGATTTCACTGCGGGGGTTCAGATTGCAGTGAGAAACGGCGAGCGGCCATTTTTGCCACAGCTTCTAAAGTTTTAAACAGCACAGGTGGACGGCGCCACCCCCCGCGCTGTAACCGCCCGGTGTTAGCTGCAATTAGCAGCTAACACCCGCCGGCTGTGTAGCGGGATAGCAGCGTAATCCCGCTTCAAAGCCACTTACTCGCAAAAGGACGTATTGATACGTCCTATGTCGGTAAGGGGTTAAATAAAGTACAAACCAGGCATTACAATTAATATACTGTACTATATAAAAAAGAGAATTGACAAATGACTCAAAACCGATTAGAAACATAAGAAATCACAACAGATATATCTGCTGTGTTCAAATGTATATGTGCCATGTTTGAACCCCTTCACACCCTGTGCTGTAAATTTACTCGGTGCCGGCATGAATGGAGTATGGAGCGGCTTTGTTTGTTGGGTCCACGGCATACAAAGCAGGTGCCATCTGTTGGATACAGCTGACACCCGCCGCTAACAGCAAGGATTAAACTTTATTTTTCCTTAAAGGGGTTTTTCCACAATCTCATTTCATACCACCTGCATCC
The DNA here is from genome assembly GCA_025379985.1 of Phyllomedusa bahiana. Lineage (NCBI taxonomy): Eukaryota > Metazoa > Chordata > Amphibia > Anura > Hylidae > Phyllomedusa > Phyllomedusa bahiana. The sequence goes on from JAODAL010003223.1 coordinate 130,373, forward strand.
AGCTCTTCGGCTCTGTGTGCTCAGAAGGGGGCATGTGGGATTTGTTTGAATTGTATATCATGTGACCCAGCAGGATGACATCACCATGCCTTTCCTCTCTTTAGTCAAGGAAAGGTCTGTTTATGTGAAGAACTGTAAGTAGCCACATTGTAGCTCAGAGGTAAAAGTTTTGCCTCCAGGCACAAGGGTCCTCGGTTCAAATCCCTGCAAGAACCAAATCTGTGGATATTATTTCTCTTTATCAATGCGCAGACCTGATTGAGGTTTCTTTTTTCTTTTATTTGCACTGTTTGACTAATTACTAAGGAGTACAGAGGACAGGAGTAGAGTGACAGCACCTGGGGTTTGAACACTCAGTAGCTGCTTGAGAGGAGAGGTGATGTCTGAGTATGTGTGACCAGGACTGAGAAGCTCTCAGTCCTGGTCGTATCCCCTGGAGACGAGCTGTAAGCAATGCATCACTAAAGGAGCAGCTAAGACAAAAAACGGTCCAGAATTTTTAATAATAATGAATGGTAAAAATGTTTATTATTTAATTCACAAGCTTCCCACGTCAATTTTACTTAGTGGCAAAACCCCTTTAAGTCCCTGTCAGCAGCACAATGACGGGGATTTCTCCACAGGTAGGATAGGTGGAATTTTTCATCAGTTAAGTATGCTATATTTTGAAGTCCCAGACTCCACCTTCTTGTGTTTTTTTTTTACTGTCCTCCTGGTGTCAAACAGGTGGTGTTCAGACTGCCTCCTCAAAAGGGTGTTCTCAAAATAGGGTTTGATGCCATAGCAATAGAATATGCCATCAAAGTCTGATAGGTGCGGATCCCACCCCGAGGCCTCCGGGAAAGGTCTCCAAAAGTTTTGGCTTAGTTGCACATGACTATCCATTCTGTTCTATGGGAGTTTCGAGTACAGCCAAGTGCCATTTTCCAAGCTATGCAAATGAATGACATCTAGAATGCTGGTATAACACACCATTACCTGAAATCAGTGGTGACTGAATTGATTGTATTTTTTTTTTCTACTGGATAGCCCCCTTAATTCTAAACTAGAAATGAAAGCAATGCAGTTGTCAATAAACTGCTGCAATTATACATCTTATACATTTCTATCAGAGAAGTGGTAATTTGGGTTAAAATATTTGTGCAAGCATCTCCAGCTGAAATGAGGGAGATACATTCCTTTCTTTGACCCTATCACAGGTTCTAACCAGCCAAGAGGTGCTGTGTGTAGCCTTATTCCCACCTTTGACTAAAGATTATAGATGAAACATATTCAGAGGACCTGGAGACCACTCGAGGGATACAGACCCCACCTCAAGCTTCCATAAGGCTTTCTAAATGAAAGTTTCTTAACTCTGATGGTTTCCAAGAAATAAGGCACCAGATAAAGATCCTGGGCCACATGTATGAAGCGGTTTTGGTCTAAAACTCACTTTTTTCCCCATAGGTTTCTATGGGGAAAAAAGTGATTTTTAGACCAAAACCGTTTCATCCATGTGGCCCCCTGTGTTGAATATACAGTTCAAACAATTTTCCATCTGGATCAGGAGTAGAAACTTCTTGACTCATTCCTACAAAGTGTTATGGCAGTAGTTAAGCTATCCAAAACAATGGTAGTGCCATGGTTCTAACTCAAAAGATCGTATGGACAAGAGAGCTGTGTTGTGCCTTGAAATTGAATTCACCAGGCTGTTACTACAGATGCATAAATTGGAATGGCTCAGTACATTTATTTTATTTTAATATTTTATTTTAATATTTATTTTAATATTTATTTTAATATTTATATGGGACTTCAACACTGAAGGGCATTGTTGACCTTTGAGCCACCGTGCTGCCCATTTTAAAATATTTATGCAAATGCATTCAGAGAATTACTAAAAACATGGCTATACTTACAGCTCAATCGCTGGAAAAAAAGAATATACCTAATAGGGGGAATAAAAGCCCCAGTGCTACATGGGAGAAGTTGCAAAGTTGAAGATTACTGATGAACAATTGCTCAATTGGCCTCTTGACTTCAATGTGGGGTGGGGGCTGTGTGCTTTTTGTATGCCGTTGCAGTCTGCCTTGGGTGAACATAGTTTGTCCACTGCCTGTTGGTGCCAATTGGTCTGCATGATTATTTCCTGGGGATCTACATGGGATGGTCGCCAGGAGGTGGTTTAGGTGATGGGTACGTTCATGTTTGTACGGCTTATGGTGTTTTCCAAACACGGGCCAGAATTTTACATGCATCATATATATACAGCATTTCACAAAATACAGTATTATATCTTTTCATAGGACAACACTTAAGATATGACACTTTGATAGAATGTAAAGTAGTCAGTATACAGCTTGTATAACAGTGTCAATTTGGTGTCCCCCCAAAATAACTCAACACATAGCCATCAATTTCTAAACTGCTAGCAACAAAAGTGAGTACACCCCTAAGTGAAAATGGACAAATTGCACCCCATTTTCCCTCCAGAGTGTCATGTGTTACAAGGTTTCAGGTGTGAATGGGGAGCAGGTGTTAAATTTGGTGCTATTGCTATCACACTCTCTTATTGGTCACTGTAAATTCAACATGGCACCCAATGTCAAAGAAATGTCTTAGGATCTGAAAAAAAGAATTATTGCTTTACATAAAGATGACCTAGGCTATAAGAAGATTGGCAACACCCTGACACTGGGCTGCAGCACGGTGACCAAGACCATACAGCAGTTTAACAAGACAGCTTCCACTCAGAACAGGCTTCACCATGGTTGATCAAAGAAGTGGAGTGCACGTGCTCAGTGTCATGTTCAGTGATTGTCTTTTCAAAATAGTCATGTGAATGCTACTTGCATTGATCAGACCATACACCACACACTGAATCAAAATGGTCTGCATGGCTGTCATCCTCTGGGAAGCTTCCTCTAAAGATGATGCACGAGAACGTCCGCAAACAGTTTGCTGAAAACAAGCAGACTAAGGACATGATTTACTGCAACCATGTCCTATGTTCTGATGAGACCATGATAAACTTATTTGGTTCCATAGTTACATAGTTAGTACGGTTGAAAGAAGACACGTGTCCATCAAGTTCAACCAAGGGTGGGGAAAATGTGGGTGATGGGAGAGAGACAAGGACATTATGCCCAGCCTCACCACTGGTTAATTACCTTGAAACCCACAAGGCAAGAACCAATCTGCTCCAGTGGAGACCGTATCTCTGACCCCAGAGCCTCCACCAGCCAGATCCAGAATTTTACATGGCTACATACGCATTAATATTCCAGTTCCAGGTAGGTTTCTAAGCCTTTCTTGAAACTCTCTACAGTTCCTGCCGTGACCAGCTCCTCAGGCAGGCTATTCCACAGATTCACAGTTCTTACAGTGAAGAACGCTCTTCTCCTCTGGAGATTGAATCCTTTTTTCTCTAGTCGAAGCAAATGTCCCCTTGTCTTTTGAGGGGGCTTCACTTGAAATAATTTTTCCCCATACTTTTTGTAGGGACCATTTATATATTTATATAAATTAATCATGTACCCCCGAAGCCGTCTTTTCTCAAGACTAAACAAGTTCAATTCTACTAACCTCTCCTCTTAACTACGATGCTCCATTCCCCTGATACGGTTGGGTGCTCGTCTTTGTACTCTCTCTAGCTCCATTACATCTCTTCTATAAACTTGGGGCCCAGAACTGAACAGCATATTCTAAGTGAGGACGCACCAATGCTTTGTACAGCGGTAGAATGACATCCTTGTCCCGCGAGTCAATGCCTCTTTTAATACACGCCCATATCTTACTTGCCCTAGAGGCAGCTGATTGACATTGCATGCTGTTCTGTAGTCTATGATCTACAAGAACGCCCAGATCTTTCTCAACAAGCGATTCTCCAAGTTTTTCTCCCAATAGGACATATGATGCCTGTAGATTATTTCTCCCCAGATGCAGAACCTTACATTTATCCACATTGAACCCCATTTGCCAAGTGGATGCCCAAGCACTCAGTGTGTCCAGGTCTGCTTGCAATCTATGAGTATCTTCCATAGATTGCATTACCCTGCATAGCTTGGTGTCATCTGCAAAAATAGAAACCGTGATATCGATCCCTTCCACTATCTCGTTAATAAATACATTAAATAAGAGAGGACCTAATACTGAACCCTGCGGCACACCACTCACAACTGGAGACCACTCAGAGTAGGAGTCATTTACCACCACTCTCTGAGTACGATCCAGCAGCCAGTTTTTAATCCAATTACACACTGTTATCTCTAACCCAGTGGATTCTAATTTGCCCAAAAAACGCTTATGGGGTACAGTGTCAAATGCCTTTGCAAAGTCTAAAAACACAATATCCACAGCTGCCCCGCTATCCAGACTTCTACTCACCTCTTCATAAAAAGAAATCAGATTGGTCTGACAGCTTCTGTCCTTAGTAAATCCATGCTGGCAATCACTAATAATATTGTGTTTGTCAACATACTCCTGTATATAGTCCCTTATGAGCCCCTCAAACATTTTTCCACAACAGATGTTAAACTTACTGGTCTATAATTACCTGGGCAAGACTTGGAACCTTTTTTGAAGATGGGAACTACATTTGCCTTGCGCCAGTCTCCTGGTACTATACCAGTCACCAGGGAATCTCTAAATATCATGTACAGGGGCACAGAGATAACCGAGCTGAGCTCTTTAAGAACTCTTGGGTGGAGCCTTGTTCACATTCAGTTTATTTAACTTGGCTTTGACTTTTTGTACACTGAGCCAATTAATTATAGCAGATGATGTATTAACAGTACTGCCACCACCTACTTCTGCACTATTTCATTGATAGTATATACTGAGCTGAAGAACCTATTTAGTTCCTCTGCCTTCTCTTGGTCACCAGTGACCAGCTCTCCATCACAGGATTTTAAGGGTCCTACTTGCTCTGACTTTGGCTTTTTGGCATTTATATGCTTAAAGAATTTCTTGGGGTTAGTCTTGCGTTCCAATGTTGTCAAACGTTTGTGACGGCAACCAGGTGAAGAGTATAAAGACAAGCATGTTAATAGAAGTGTCATGGTATGGGGCTGCATGAGTACTGCTGGCTGTGGGGAGCTACACAGTGAACCATGAATGCCAACATGTACTGTAAAATACTAAAGAAGAGCATAGTCCTCACTCCTTGGAATTTGGGCCGCAGGGCAGTATTCCATCATAATGACCCTAAACACACCTCCAAGACGACTGCTGCCCTGCTAAAGAAAATGAGTGTAAAGCTGCTAGGCTAGCCAACTATTGCTCTAGACCTAAACCCTATTTAGCATCTGTGAGGCATCCTCAAATGGAAGCTGGAGGAGTGTAAGGTCCCTAATATCCACCAGTTCCGTAATGTTGTCATGGAGGAGTGGAAGAGGATTCCAGTGGCAAGCTGTGAAGCTCTAGTGAATTCAATGCCCAAAAGAGTTAAGCTATTGTTTGAAAATAATGGTGGCCACACAAAATATTGACACTTTGGGCACAATTTGTCCATTTTCACTTAGTGGACTCACTTTTGTTGCTAGTGGTTTAGACATTGATGGCTGTGTGTTAATTTATTTTAAGGGCACACCACATTAACACTGTAAGCTGTACAATGACGACTTTACAATGTATAAAAGTGTCAAATCTTCAGTGTTGTCCCAAGAAAAGGTATAAAATTTACAAAAATGTGAGGGGTGTATGCGTTTTTGTGAGATATTGTACTATCCATGAGGGGAGTGATTGCTAGTATTACAATTGCACATAGATAAAGCTTATATTGAGTTGTAAATATGGCTGCGTGTCTGTGTTTTTAAGTAATTACCCATTTTTCTGTGATTTATTTTTTGCAAATTGCTAGTAAAGTTAGTGTAGTGACTGAAAAGACAGTGAGCACTCTTGACTTGGAATTCGAGCTTGCGTATTGTGGCCAAAATATCAACTAATACCTCATGTTTGATATTTTTTCAGTATGCATTTTTTGCTCTATAATACTTGGGAGCAGAGGGTGTCAGTATTTTGTGTTAGGCACTTGGAATATGATGGGCAACCCGCTTAACTGAATAGTACTGTATAAGCATCATCAATTAGTTGTAAGCCGGCATGGTGCACCACACATAACCGTATAACTGGCACTCTTTATATGCCTTATCTATTTGCAATTGCAATACTAGCAATCTCCCCTATATGGTACTGTAACTTCTCTGCGTAATGGGATGAACTGTTTTTTTTTTATCTGATGTGCAGTTTTTTACTAAGCAGTTGCCACCCTCATGGATAGATGTGTGAGCAGTTGTTCATCAGTATTCTGCATTTGGGCAACTTCTCACATGTAGAACTGGGGCTTTAATTGCTTCTACTGGGAGGCAATTTTATGCATCATATAAAAACATCCTGGGTAACTTAAGAGCTTAAAGGGGTTGTCTCACTACAAGGATTGCTTTTTATGTTAAAAATCTTGCAAAAATAAGTCACTTTGCAATATGTGTCCATTAACAGTGTCCTACTTATTCCTAGATATCCCCTCTTGCAAGGGCTGCATCAGCTTCTGAGGTTCAGAAAAAGAGGAGTTAAAAGGGTTGTCCACCTCATAAAAATCATAGTAACAACCCTTGGGATCTCGGTAAAATAAAAAATATATACTCAGCGTCCTCCAGTGCCAACTGTTTACATTCTGTCACTTTCGAAAAAGGGCAATACCTACTGGCTGCAGTGGTCACGTGCCACTAATTTACATCACTGTTCAGAAATTAACAGCTCCGAACAGATAATCCTCGAACAGTTATCTATACTCCTGCTCCAGAAATAAGATGATAGGGCCTCTGTCCTGCAATATTAACCGCTTCCTGATGGATGGTCATAATAATATGGCTCTGTTTTTTTCCTCCTTGCCTTCTGAAAGACATAACCTTTTTATTTTTCCCTCTACATACACATATGAGGGCTTTTATTCTGAGGGACAAGATGTACTTTCTAATTCATTCATAGTACCATGGAATATACTGTATATACTCGAGTATAAGCCGAGTTTTTCAGCCCAAAAAATGAGCTGAAAAACTCTACCTCGGCTTATACTCGAGTCACTGTCGGCGTTCGGGCGCTGCGATGGCCCATGCGCCGGCAGGGACACTTCTGCTACATGCGACTCCTCAGGGATACCTGACTATGCCTAGCCTATACCTGCCTATACCAGCCTATACTCCAAACCTGCCTTCCCTTTCCTTTATACCTTACATATCAGCCTATACCATACCAGGCTATACCTAGCCTATACCAGCCTATACCTGACTATACCTGACTATTACCTGCCTATACCTAGCCTATTACCTGCCTATTACCAGCCTATACCTAGCCTATACCTAGCCTATACCTAGCCTATACCCTACCTATACCCAGCCTATACTAGCCTATACCTGCCTATACCAGCCTATACCCAGCCAATACCCAGCCTATTAGAACATATACCTGCCTATAACCTGCCTATTACCTGCCTATAACCTGCCTATTACCTGCCTATAAGGACATATAACTGCATATGGGGGACATAAACCTGCCTATAACTGCCTATGGGGGACATAAACCTGCCTATGGGGGACAATACCTGCCTATAACTGCTTGTGGGGGACATATACCTGCCTATAACTGCCTGTGGGGGACATATTCATATAATAGTGGTAGTTAAAGTGCATATGTTGACCACTGATACCCCGCTTAGGAGCTCCGCAACTCCACTTCACTTAGCACTTCAGAATATAGCCGGGTAAACAGCTCGTAGCAAACATAGAAATTTATTGATAAACATACATGAGTAAGTATCAAACGTAATGGAAAGTACTTGCACTTAGTCCGCACATCAGTCCATGGTCAACAAAATAGCCGTAGGAGAGCTTCACAATGCACGAAGCATTAGCATGGCGCCATCAAACTCGGCGTTCCACCTGGAGCAGGTAAGCGGATGGGCGGGCGGCAAGCGTAATCACGCGACGTTTCGGGAGAGTCACTCCCCCTTTCTCAAGCGTGCAAACCCACATCAGTAACTCCTATTTATACTTACAACAAACAAGACAAAAAACAGTTTACAAAAACACTTTAAAACTAAGTGCCTCATTCAGGCCGGCTGGGGCTAAGGTATTCAGATTTTTGAAAGTGATTGAAAAAAATTGGTGATATACAGTCTTGCATATTTTGCACATTGGATATTAAATCCCTATTTACTAATATCCCTTTGGAAGAAGGGGTGCAGGCGAGCAGAGATGCTTTGGGAGAGGACCCAACATTGTCTAATTCCCAGATTAACTTCCTGATATCCTTGCTAGAGATTATCTTGACCAAGAATTATTTTAAATTTGGGGATGACTTCTATCTACAGCTGCAGGGGACATCGATGGGGTCCCCTGCAGCCCCCAGTTACGCAAATCTCTTCATGGCGGCCATGGAGAAACAACATATTTTTCCATCTGAGGGGTTCAGGATGGTCAAGGTTTGGCTCAGGTATGTGGATGACGTGTTTGTACTCTGGGGAGTAACGAAATATGATCTGTCTGAGTTTGTAAATTTCCTAAATGGTATTCATTCTCTTATCCATTTTACCTCCCATGTGGACGAAGACGTCATCCACTACCTTGATGTAGAGGTGCGGCGCACCACTAATGGTATCTCTACTGACCTATATACTAAGCCTGCTGAAAGAAACAATATGCTACATCGTAAAAGCTATCATGCACCGCAAACCTTTAGGGGCATACCAACAGGCCAGTTTATAAGAGCTAGGCGAATATGTTCTACGGATGAGCTATACCATAAACAAAGTGCCAAATTAGTTGAAAAATTTACTGACAGGGGCTATGATAGAAAAGAAATGGAACAGGTGGCGCAAGAAGTGGCCAAAAAAGATCGTGACATACTTTTGACAAAACAAACAACTAGGAAAAAGGATTATAAACTAATGTTCGTCAGTACTTTTGATGAACATAGTAGATCGATTAAAAGAGCAATCGAAAGACACTGGCATATTCTTGCGGCTGACCCTAAACATGGTCGGCTGTTTAAGGAGAAGCCAGCCTTTGTTTACAGGAAAGGACGAACTATCGGGAGTCAGATTATGTCTAGTAAAATCTCTACTGGGCATATTAAGAAACAAACGTTTCTAGATCCGAAGAAAAAGGGTACCTTCCCCTGTTGCAATTGTCAGAACTGTAGTTCCATCATTAGAGGACCATTTGTTCTCCATCCTACTACAGGAAAGAAAATATTTCCTAGAGGCGCCTACACATGCGATACCAAAGGGGTCATTTATTTGCTTAAATGCCCCTGCGGTAAAGGATATGTAGGACAAACGGCCCGTAGCATAAAAATAAGACTAAATGAACATCGGTCCAGCATTAGATTGGCTGCTAGAAAGGTGATGCAGGACAAAGAAAAAGAAAAAGAAAAAATTGAGGAGGAAAAAATAAAATTCTTTGGGGAGACAAGTGTGGCTAAGCATTTTTTGGAATGCAGACATAATGTGTCTGACTTACGATGGTGTATTTTAGAGGAAGTGAGAGGTAGTGAGGGATTAACTCTCGAGTCGTGCTTGCTGCGCCGAGAGGCCCGCTGGATTTTTGATCTGAATACCTTAGCCCCAGCCGGCCTGAATGAGGCACTTAGTTTTAAAGTGTTTTTGTAAACTGTTTTTTGTCTTGTTTGTTGTAAGTATAAATAGGAGTTACTGATGTGGGTTTGCACGCTTGAGAAAGGGGGAGTGACTCTCCCGAAACGTCGCGTGATTACGCTTGCCGCCCGCCCATCCGCTTACCTGCTCCAGGTGGAACGCCGAGTTTGATGGCGCCATGCTAATGCTTCGTGCATTGTGAAGCTCTCCTACGGCTATTTTGTTGACCATGGACTGATGTGCGGACTAAGTGCAAGTACTTTCCATTACGTTTGATACTTACTCATGTATGTTTATCAATAAATTTCTATGTTCGCTATGAGCTGTTTACCCGGCTATATTCTGAAGTGCTATGTGGGGGACATATACCTGCCTATAACTGCCTGTGGGGGACATTAAACTGCCTATACCTGCCTATGGGGGACATATATCTGCCTATGGGGACATTAAACTGCCTATGTAATTTTATTGGTATCCATTTTTATTTTTGATATTTACCAGTAGCCACTGCATTTTCCACCCAAGGCTTATACTCGAGTCAATAAGCTTTCCCGTTTTTTGTGGCAAAAGTAGGTACCTCGGCTTATACTCGGGTCGGCTTATACTCGAGTATATACGGGTACTTTGAAAATGCAAAAAAATTCTAAGTGGGGCAAAATGTGAAAAAAACTTACTTGCGCCATGTTTGCGGGTGTTTTACTTTTATGGCATTCAATCTTCTTTATTTTTACTTTAACATTGAGTCCCCCTAGGGTGCTTCACCACTAGGGGGCGCAATCGTTTTTACAACCTAATGCATTGTATAAACAATGCATTAGGGTGTACCAATATGGTGATTTCCCCACTTCCTGTCTGGGACCGGAAGTGGGGACATTGAAAACATGGCAGCGATGGAAGCCATCACAAGGCTTCCAGCTGCCATGTTAACCGATCAGGACACAGCAAACTCGCCGCTGATATCCCGATTGGAGTGAGAAACGGTGCACGGCGCTGTTCCTCATTCATTTAGATGCCGCGCTGTAACCGCTGGGTGTTAGCTGCAATTAGCCCCCTTTCAGGCATCAGGACGTACCCACACATCGGTAAGGGATTAGAGGTCAAATTTGCAGATTTGTCTACATCATTTGGGATCAGTTATGTTGTATCTTTTAATAGTACTATTTAATGGAAAACCCAAAAAATTCTGTTTGGTTCAGAATAGGAAAAAAATTCAACTGAGCAATTTTTGGAGAAGTTTTATTTTTATGTTCTTCAATGTGTGATATAAATGACATGTTATCTTTATTCTGCAGATCAGCAAGATTCAAATACCAAATTTATGTTGTTGTTGTTGTTGTTGTTATGTTTTACTCCTTTTAAAAAATAATAACTTTTATTTTTCCATCTACACTCCTGCTACAAACATACCTCCAAGGACCTGTCCAGATCCTACAAAGCCTATTAAAAGTCTGTCGCTCCAGGTGTCCAGGGGGTGTGGTTGCTGCCAGAAGCTAAAGCAGCAGTGGAGCTGGGGAGACGCTCTGGCCCCAGAGGCTTGAGAGAGCCTGCAACACTTGAAGACTGGTGAAGTGAGTGTTTGTGAGGACTGGACATTAGGTCCAGACCACAGGTAGAGAGGGACTCTATAAGTTTAGTTAATGGCTAGACGGTCCAGATGTTTATTTGTGTTTATGTGGATTGCTGTAATCCTGTGCCTGAGAATAAAGCTGGCTGAGACCAGATTTTGAAGAGAAGTTCTGTGTCTGAGTGGCAAGCGGCGATCTAGGAGCTAAAAAACCCCAGGACCGTCCAAGCGCAAGTGAGGTGTCACTATATATATATATATATATATATATATATATATATATATATACACACAACCAAAAGAGCTCTTAAAGCCTTCATTGATCAGGTATATCTGTGCAGGTACACTATACCTCCAAATAAGAATGAAATATCAAAAAAGGGAGGCAAAATATCACTCCTAAATACACAGAAATAACCACAATAACACAATAATGTAATAATAAATGTTTAAAACAACAACAGGCAATAACAAAAACTACCAGGCATCCTTACAAGTGGGAGAGGTAATTAATAATGTATAAGACATATAATTCACACTCATCAGTAAAACATAGTAAGCATCATAGGTAAAGTAGTTAGAAAATATTACCCATGATAGTAATTTCCACAAGTTTCTACATGGCGCCGCCATCCTGCACTGTTTAACCCCTTAGACGCCGCACCAAAGATGTCCACGCTGTAACCGCCGGGTGTTAGCTGCGATTAGTCGCTCACACCCGGCGGCTATGTAGCGGGATTGCAATGCGATCCTGCTACAAAGCCCCTTGCCAGCATTAGGACATACCCATACGTCCAATGTTGGAAAGGGGTTAAAGTTTGCCAATGACCATCTGGATGATCCAGAGGAGGCATGGGAGAAGGTCATGTGATCAGATAAGGTCAAAATAGAACTTTTTGGTATCCACTCAATTCACCGTGTATCTAATACAAACTTTGAAGTAACCAAGGGCATGTAAGGAAGGCTGTAGCTCTCTCAGACTGCAATTTTTTTAATCACAGATATTTAGAAAAGTGATTAAAAACCCATTTTGGAGGATCCCACGTCAACATTACATCGTGGCAAAACCCCTTTAAATATTTATATATATATAATATATATATATAATATATATATTATAATATACACATACACATATATTATATATACACACACACAACATATATATTATATATAACACATATATATAATATATATATATATATATATATATATATATATATATATACACATATAACATCTTAAATATCATTGGAGTACAGAGATCCAGCTTTTGCTAGAGTGGATTTTTTCTTTGCGGAAACGTCACAAGTGTGCAGCATTTTATGAGGCGTTCCTGCGCCAAAATCCTCATTGTTTCCTATAGGGATTTTACCTCAAGAATTGACAAGTCACTTGAATTTACCGGTGTAAAATTGTCTCAAAATACTCGCGACAAAAACATGAGTAAAATCAGTGAATTTTACATGGGAATAAATATGAGAGAGAGAAGAGAGAGGGGACAAGAGAGAGAGAGAAGAGAGAAAAAGAGAGAAAGAGAGCGAAAGAGAGAGAGAGATCCAAAACAACATCAGCTGTTGCATTTTGCGGAGCCGCTTTTCGGATGCAGTTTTCAGTGCTTAAAAAACGGATCCGTAAAACGGTTCCACAACGTCGTGTGAACAAGCCCTAAAATCCAAGGACCACCTGTCGAGAGCTACAGCAACACCTGGAAATAGCAGGTACAACTATTTCAACGAAAACAATAAGTAATGCACTCCTTGGTCTGTATGTACACAACTATGTAAGACTCCATTGCTGAATAAAAAACATGTTCAAGTGCGCTTAAAACATTTAGACAAGCCTGGGAAATACTGGGAGAATATAGTCTGGTCAGATGATATGAAAATTGAACTCTTTGGATGCCATAATACACACCATGTTTGGATGCCAAAAGTCATTGCATCACCCCAAAAACACCATAATTTCAGTAAAGTTTGGAGGCGGAAACATCATGGTGTGGGGCTGTTTTTCAGCATACTGGACTAGCAAAATCTATATACTTAAAGGAACAATAAATGGACAAATGTACTGAGTCATTCCTGATAAAAAAAAAACTGCTGCAATCTACCAGGATGATGAAGATGAAATGAGGGTGGACATTTCAGCAAGACAATGATCCCAAACACATGGCCAAGTAAAATCTCAATTGGTTTTATAGAAAAGACTTAAAAAGACTCCGCCGATCACCTGACATGAATCCAACAGAAAATCTATGGAAGGAACTAAAGCTCATAGTTCATAGACTTTTTTAGCCTTGGACCATGAAAAAAAACAAAATTACACTTTTCTTAACAACATACAAGTTTAGCATAGCGCTTTTTATTTTCACAAGGAATGTTGGTGAAAAAGCACCTCAAAATTTATTATCCAGTTTCGGCAATATCCTATGTGTGAGTGTAAACTGCTCTTTGGGCAGATGGCAGGGACCACTATTTGGTTTTTGGAGGGCAGATTTTGGTGGGTGCCATGTCGCATTGCTAAGCCCCCAAAATACACATGACGTTTTGATTGCCTTCTAATATGTTTTTTTGAGGCAGAATGAAGAAAATATGGCAATCCTGGTTCCATTTTATGTGCAGCAGGGTGAACAAAAATCGTGATTCTTTAATTTTTTTTTTTGTGTTTTTTTTTTAGGGCATTCACCGTATGAGTAAAATGACATGTCAGATTTATAGGTTGGGTTGTTACACGTGCAGCGATACCAAACGTGTACTTTTTTCTTATTTTTAATCTTTTTTGGGTTGATTGGTATTTGTAATGGGTAAAAGGCGGTGTGCATGTTTTACTGTATTTTTATTTTTTTTTAGTTTTATGTATTTATTTTTTTCACTTGTCCCACTATGGGACTCTACTCAGCGATCATTAGCTTGCTGGTTATACCCAGCAGGGACGTCACGTAAGTACTGGGGTAGCAGATGTAGCAGCTGCCCCCCCCCCCCGGCCCTTAGGGGCCCCGGGACCCGGAGCAGCTGCTACCACATCTACTACCCTGGTAATGCCACTCCTGTGCCCACCAGCAGTTAACTTAACAGTTCACTGCGGCGGGCACGGAGCTGAGGGGCCTGGCGCATCCTGCCTCTGAACGCCCGGGCCCTCCAGCATGAGCGTTCAAAGACAGCGCCGCCGTCACTCCACTCTGCTTCTTCCCCTGCCGGTTCTCAGTGATCACGTGGGCGGGGCGGTGACGTCACTTCACCGCGTCGCCCGTGCTGAGCACAGCGGCCGGAGCGCGGCGCATCGAGAGAGCGTGGACTGAGGTAAGTAAACTATTTATTATTTTACCTGCCCTACCTGCCTACATACCTCCCCTAAGCCTGCCTATATACCTCCCCTAAGCCTGCCTATATACCTCCCCTAAGCCTGCCTGTATACCCCCCCTAAGCCTGCCTATATAGCCTCCCTAAGCCTGCCTATATATCCTCCTAACCCTGCCTATATATCCCCCCAAGCCTGCCTATATATCCCCCTAAGCCTGCCTATATATCCCCCTAAGCCTGCCTATATACCCCCCATAAGCTTGCCTATGTAGCCTCCCTAAGCCTTTCTGTATAGCCCCCCTAAGCCTGCCTGTCTACTTATATGGGGCCCCTATAGTTACCTAAACCCTGCCTACCTACATATATGGCCCCTATAGCCCACCTAACCCCTGTCTACCTGTATGGCTCCCTATAGCTACCTAAAACCTGCCTCTCTACCTATTTAGCCCGCTATATCTACCTAAACCCTAAATGCCTACCTAAAGCCTGCCTATTTGGGGCCCCCTATAGCCTATTTACCAACCTATCTACTTATGTGGGCCCCACCTATAGCCTAGCTACCTGTGGTCCACCTACTGCATACCTACCTACCTACCTGGGGCCTAAATAGTGCCTACCTAGTGCCAATCTACCTACCTGTAGCCTACCTACCTAATTGAGACCTGCCTAACTACTGCCTACCTAGCATCTACCTACCTATCTGGAGCCTATTTACTGCCTACCTACATACCTAGGGCCTACCAACCTATCTAATGGGGGTCTACTTGCTTATATGATTCGGAGGGTTACAGGCTACAGCTGTAACACAATCTCCGGAGGGTGAATTTAATGAGGAGACTGCTGAGAAGTTTTCTCTTCAGAACAGGAAGTTTCAGACTATTATTAGGCCCAGAGATCAAAGTGAAAACTGCAGGATACTGATATGAAAAATAGGACTGATAGTAACATGAAAATGTTAAACAGGATATAATCAAAAATTCTTTAAAAAGGTGTTCAACATAAAAACTTGAGTTAACAAGAAGTCATTATTTGATGATGCATTCCCTTTAAGGCCCTCAGTTGATGTTCAGGCTGAAGACGGTTCATCCTGTTCAGGCTGAGGCATATCAGCTCTGTTATTCATAGCTGAGCCTGTTAAAAGGATATTGTTAACAGAACGGCTTAAACAGCAGGTAACAAGGCCACAGAGCTCTGAAGGGTTAAAGTTTGTCAGTAACAAACACATACCTCCAAACTTTTAGAGATTACAAAGATGGACACATGAGGTCCTGTCTCTAACCACGCCCAAACAAATGACATCACATCAGGCCACGCCTCTAACTACATACCGCCTAACAGTAATGACACCCCCACTTCAGCAGACCAGCGCCAACACAACAGCAGCATTACTGGGGTCTATGACTATGTATTTACATAAAGTAATCCATACAAAAAGCTGTAATGTCCTATGGATGATACCTCTATATAATCTTCCCATCAAAACAGCAAACATCTCCGTGGTACCCAATGGATGCCATTATCAGTCAATGGGGTCTGCTGGGTGTCGGGGATGTCCATCATTTGACTGATCTGGCGCTGCTGGTTGTAACGGCCAGAGAGGTGGGTCCGCTGGACCACCGCAGGCGATGGTAACAGCCACACCAGGGAGCGGAATCTAACCAGGTCCTGGTTTTCACCAGAGCCCGCCGCAAAGCGGGATGGACTTGCTGCGGCGGGAGTCTACCAGGTCACTTCCACTGACGTGACTTGCTTGCGGATGCAGCCAAGGGTGAGCGTGGTACAGAATCGTAAGGCGGAATCGTAGTCGGAGACAGGCAGTAGGTCAGGGCTGGCGGCAAGGTTCAGAGTTGAGAAACGTAGGCAGAGGTCAGAAACATTGTAGAGATGATACACATGAAAACGCTTTTTCTAGGGCATTGACACAACAAAGATCCAGCAGGGAAGTGACGTGGACCAATACACTATATAGGGTCAGCACCCGGCAATTATCCAATTATCGGCGCGCTGGCCCTTTAAATTTACATGAACGGGCGCGCGCTAATGGGCGTGCATGCGCATTCCGGCCAACAGGGGAAGAGAACGGGACAGGAGCGTGGTCAGGTAAGTGAATGGAGCGGGTGCGCCTGTCGCCCGCAGCACGGCCGGCGGCGCCTCCCAACAACACCAGAGACCCAGAGAGGGGAACACGGGTGCACCCGTGGCCCGCGGCGCCACCCATAAAAGTACCCCCCCTTAGGCCTCCCCTCCTTTTTATGCTGAAGGAATCCGCGGATGAGATCATGATTCAAAATATTAGATTCTGGCTCCCAGGATCTCTCTTCGGGTCCGAAGCCCTTCCAATCCACGAGGAAGAAACGCTTCCCTTGGACAGTCTTCATGGCCAAGATGTCCTTTACTTCGAAGATGTCAGCAGAATCTGCTACCGGGGAAGGCGACACATCCTCCTGAGAAAACCGGTTCAGGACCAGAGATTTTAAGAGGGAGACATGGAAGGTGTTTTGGATCCGGAGCGATGGGGGTAAGCAGAGTTTGTACGTCACTGGGTTAAGCTGCCGGAGCACCTTAAAAGGAGCCAGGAACCAAGGACCCAACTAATAACTGGGAATCTTCAGGCGTATGTACTTCGAAGAAAGCCAAACCCTGTCCCCAGGGAAGAATGTCAGGGCCGGTCTGTCTGCCTGAGACTTCATGCGAGCAGAGGCTCAAAGTAGGGCACGTCGAGTCTCTTGCCAGATGGCCTTGATGTCCTGAACTTGATCATCCACAGCAGGCACCTCCAAATCCGTGGGCAGGGGGAGGGGGAGGCGCGGGTGGGAAACCAATGAGGTATGGATAAAATTCCCGGCAGACCCCGAGTCCAGGAAGGCCCGCACCCGGAACGATAGTCCAGCATCAGAAGTGACCTCCACCGGAGTCATCAATCGTGGAGAGAAAGAATTAGCACCTAGGAACGCCTCTCCCACAGAACCTACATGCGAGCGTTTCCAGCACACTGAGGACGCATCGGACAGCCTCTGTGGAAATGATCCGGACTGGCACAGTAGAGACATAAGTTCTCCGCTCGACGGCGGAACAGCTCCTGTTCTGACAAGTAGGCCTGCTCCACCTGCATGGATTCCTCACTGGAGATTTGTGGAAGCGGCAGCAGCGACCTCTGGAACACTGGAGCCAGGCAAGGTAGTCGGCGTGGGCGCGCTGAATCCCATTCTTGACGGAGCTCCTCCAGTCTTTCAGCGAAGCGCACGTCTATGCGGGTAGCCATGTGGATTAATTCGCCCAGGGAGGACGGGAGGTCTCTTGCTGCTAGGGCGTCTTTGACCCTACTGGACAGGCCCTTCTTGAAAGTGGTGCAGAGAGCGGCGTCATTCCAGGATAGTTCCGACGCCAGGGACCTGAATTGTACCGCATAGTCGCCCACGGAGGAGTCCCCCTGGGGTAGATTAAGGAGCGCCGTCTCGGCTGATGATGCACGTGCTGGCTCCTCAAAGACACTGCAGAACTCCAGGAGGAAGGACTGCAGGTCCGCAGTCCCCGGGTCATTCCGGTCCCAAAGGGGGGGGGGTCGCCCAAGCCAGGGCCTTTTCAGATAAAAGGCTCACCACGAATGCGACCTTAGACCTTTCTGTGGGAAACTGATCGGCCATCAGCTCCACGTGTATAGAGCAATGGGTAATGAAACCCCAGCAGAGCTTCGGGTCCCCGTCAAATTTGGTGGGTAGAGGTAACCTAAGCTTAGGCCCCACGGTCACCAATGGAACAACTGGAGAAGAAGGAACCACGGGCAGAAGTGGCGACTGCTGCTGGGACAACAGGAGTTGTCACATCATGGCGGAAAGCTGGCTCAATTGCTGTGCCTGTTGAGCGATCTGTTGCGATTGCTGGGCGACGATGGTTGTAAGGGCCGCAATACTAGACAGGGGCACCTTGGCGGGATCCATGGCTGGATCTTACTGTAACGGCCAGAGAGGTGGATCCACTGGACCACCGCAAGCGATGGTAACAGCCACGCCAGGGAGCAGAATCTAAGCAGGTCTCAGTTTTCACCAGAGTCCTCCGAAAAGCGGGAAGGACTTGCTGCGGTGGGAGTCTACCAGGTCGCTTGTGGAGGCTGCCAAGGGTGAGCGTGGTACAGAATCGTAAGGCAGAATCGTAGTCGGGGACAGGCGGTAAGTCAGTGCTGGCGGCAAGGTTTAGAGTCGAGCAACATAGGCAGAGGTCAGAAAGACGGTAGAGACGATACACACGAAAACGCTTTGGGCACTGAGGCAATGAAGATCCAGCAGGAAAGTGACGTGGATCAATACACTATATAGGGTCAGCGCCCGGCAATTATCTAATTACCAGCGCTCTGGCCCTTTAAATTTACATGAACGAGCGTGCGCACGCGAGGGGGCGCGCATGCGCATTCCGGCCGGCAGGGGAAGAGAACGGGACAGGAGCGCGGTCAGGTAAGTGAATGGAGCGGGTGCGCCCGCCGCCTGCAGCACGGCCGGCGGCGCCACCTGACCGTACCAGGGACCCCCCATACACTGGTATGGTTTCCATTTAGATGAAAACCATGACGGCAACAGGAACAGAGTCTTATTAATTATAATGTCCTATGTCTCAAGTATATGGCTTCCTTTACTAGCTCCTGTGCTGCTGATAAAACACAGCATGGAATGTCATCACTATTCTGGCCAGGACTGCTAGAGCAGAGAAACATGGTAGGTAACCTAGGGGAGATAACTGCTCTTGCTGTAAAATGAAACAAAATCAGAACAGCAATGTATCTATTAATATTTTTTAGTAATCTGTACCTACAAGTTTAAAGCTAATCATTGTTGTGAGAATACCCCTTTAAGTACAGTGGGAGGTTGTAGTTTTTTTTTTTAAGTCTTAGAAAACCCTTTTAGGCTGGTCATACACTGAAGATTTCTATTACCTGAACAACTATTTGTTCATATAAAAATACATGTAGGCAATGTACCTGATGTTTCCCATGAACTTTCCTCATGGCAAATGGTTTGTGTTCAGAGAGAAATCTGGCCATCTCCCTCTCAACATGCATTTTAACCCCTTAAAGGGATTTTCTCATTACTGACTTTCGCAGATTTGAGCTGTTAATCTCTGTTACAGCTTCAAATCCAGGGGCATGTCTCCCCTGCCAGGAGGCGTGTCTCTCCTCACTGAAGACTGGTGACATCATCATTCTGTGTGAGCAGTGGAAGTGAGAGGATGGCACAGCTCCTGCAATGTTCTCATATCTGCAGAGCTCTCAGCTCCCAGGCTGCACAAACTCCTTGTAAGCAGAACACTTGCATTGCTATAACCAGAACCCCTATATTGCTGTAACCAGAACGCCTGTATTGGTGTAAGCAGTTATACATAAAGCCTGGACTGATGAAGCAAATGAGAGAAATTCACGCTGGCCCCCCCCCCCCCCTCTGTTATCAGGCAGGAGGTAGAGGCGGGGATCAAAGGGTAAAAGGTTGTGTTATATTGGGGGGGGGGTGAGTGAATCTAGCAGCTACACACTCAGTAATTGCCCAAATCCTTCACCTTATTGGTGGGAGATGAACAGAGAGACGCTCACACAGCCTTTATTATACAGATAAGTCCTGCATAGAGAGCTGAGGCACCTAGTTTCACTTTCGATTTACACAGCTCAGAGGGGAGTAAGCACAGAGTACAGGCAGCCAAAAACAGCATAGGGGGCATATCCCAACAGGCTCAGAGAGGAGTAAGCACACATATCAGTCAGCCAATCACAGAAAAGGGGGCGTGGTCAGACCACCTGCTTCAGTTTTAGGTGTAGAACACACAGTTTAGCTTATATCTGCTATTCTAAATGATTTAGGTAATGCAAACCAATTGCAAAAGTGCTTATTTTTATTGTCCCCATTATTGGAGATATGATCTTTGTAGCGAGAAAACCTCTTTAAGGTGAACGCCTAAAAATTACTTAATAACCAGCACTTTTTAAAGTTTTTGCCTCATTGCGACTCAACAGTCATAACTTTTTTTATTTTTTCAATGACACAGTTGTATGAGGCTTTGTTTTATTTGGGACAAGTTGTACTTTTGGGGGAATAGTTTAAGTTCACTTATAAATTATTGCAGAATTTGTTTTCACTTTGTTTTGTTTTTTTCATTTCTTTTTTTTTTTTACACCATTCACATTTCACACTTGTTAGATTAATTGATTAATTCTACAAGTTATTACAGTCATGTGGATATCCAATATGTGTAGGTTTTTTTTGTGTGTGTGTAATGCATGCACATTTATGTTTTATTAAATATATTTAATTTATTTAATATTTATTTTTATTTTATTATTTATTTTACTATTTTTTTCTACACTTAGGCTATGTTCACACGGCTTATTTCGGGGTATATTACGTCCCAAAATAGCTTTCAAATAATTAACAATTAGATTAGCATTGGTTCCAATGTAAAATACGGCTCGTCGTTCGCACGAGGCGTATTTCCGCGACGTATTTTCGGCATGTAAATACGATCGTAAAATTTAGCCCCCTGTCACTTATTGAGGCATATTTCGCAACGTAAATCTCCATAGTAAATAATGGGGAATGTATTTATGACGCGAAATACGTGCCACACTTTGTGACACGTATTTGAAACGTATTTTGGGACATATTTGCGGACGTAATTACGTCCACAAATATGCCCCGAAATAAGCCATGTGAACATAGCCTTAAGGTTTTCTTACTTTATTTTTTTTAAATCCCATAACTGTTTTACTTTTTTTTCTTTTTTATACTTAATATATTAGCATATTCATATATGCTAATAAATTATAATCTGTGTCAGTTTGACAGAGGCAACGATCAGGGCAGCACACAGTCTACCCTGATTGCTGGCTTCTTACACAGACAGCCATGTGGCCATTCTAGGTCCCCATGGTTGACTGTGCAGCCGTTGCTCGGGCTTTGTCGGTTTAACGGAGTTCCGATCACCCGAAAGAGCAGGGGAAAGCTCTTTGATTGTGCTGTGGTCACTGGCCGCGGCAATCAAAGGGTTAAGCAGCGGGGAATGGAGGTTTCCCTGCTTCCCAGCACTTGCAGAGGCTGCGCTGGGAACAGGTGTCTGCAGCAACGATAAAAGACGTCGCTGCAGATGAACGACCTGCAACGCCCAACGCAAAAGGTCGGCAGTCAGTCGTTAAGGAGTTAATGAAATTGAAACACTCGTCGTATCATGGCCAAATCTTTAAGTCACCGATCAGTGGCCAACAATACAAAGAAGATATTATTACAATGCTGGAGCCTCTCGGCTTGAAATATGCCTAATTCTAAACAACATTATTCTGTAGTCAGAACAGAAGACACTGAATACTAGAGGAGGGCACAGTACTGCCACCATTACTCTGTAGTCACAGCAGAAGACATTGAATATTGGAGGGCACAGTACTTTCACAATCACTCTGTAGTCACAGCAGAAGACACGGAATACTGGAGGGCACAGTACTGCCACCATTAATCTGTAGTCACAACAGAAGACACTGAATACTGGAGGGCACAGTATTGCCACCATTACTCTGTAGTCACTGAATACTGGAGCAGTACTGCCACCATTACTCTGTAGTCACAGCAGAAGACACCGAATATTGGAGGGCACAGTATTGCCACCATTGCTCTGTAGTCATAGCAGAAGATACTGAATACTGGAGGGCACAGTACTGCCACCATTACTCTGTAGTCACAGCAGA
This sequence comes from Phyllomedusa bahiana, assembly GCA_025379985.1. NCBI lineage: Eukaryota > Metazoa > Chordata > Amphibia > Anura > Hylidae > Phyllomedusa > Phyllomedusa bahiana. Next base: position 152,578 of record JAODAL010003223.1, read on the forward strand.
AGACACTGAATACTGGAGGCCACAGTACTGCCACTATTACTCTGTAGTCACAGCAGAAGACACTGAATATTGGAGGGCACAGTACTGCCACAGTTACTCTGTAATGGGTCATACTAAAAGGCATGAAGAAAAAGAATGAACAAAAAGAATGAACATTATTACTAAGTAGTAAATAGTTAAGGAGAGGTAAAGAAGGTTTTAAGGGCTAAATAACGTTTTATAATAAAATAGAATATAAGATGAGTTTATATTAAAATGAACAGATATTCCATCTAAACAGGTGCCTAGCACTTTACCTGTGCATGATAGGTGGGGAATGAACAGGATATATAGGCAGTTTAGAGTGAAATGAACACATATTCCACACAAACAGGTGCCTAGCACTTTACCTGTGCATGATAGGTGGGGAAGATGAAGTATTATAGGCAACTTAGAGTGAAATGAACACATATTCCTTGGAAACAGCTGCCTAGCATATTACTTGTGCATAATAGGTGGGGAATGAACAGGATATAGAGGCCGCTTAGAGTGAAATGAACACATATTCCTAGCAAACAGGTGCTGCACTTTACCTGTGCAGTTTAGGTGGGGAATGAAAAGGACACATAGGCAGCTTAGAGTGATATGTACACCTATTCCATAGAAACAGGACCCTAGCACGTTACCTTTGCATGATAGGTGGGGAATGACCAGCACATATGGGAAGTTTAGACTGAAAAGAACACATATTCCACCTAAACAGGTGCCTAGCACATTACCTGTGCATGATAAGCGGGGAATGAACAGGATATATTGGTAGATTAGTGTGAAATGTACACCTATTCCATAGAAACAGGTGTCCAGCACTTTGCCTGTGCATTATAGGTGGGGAATGAAAAGGACATATAGGAAGTTTAGAGTGAAGGGAACACATATTCCACGGAAACAGGTGCCTAGCACTTTACCTGTGCATGATAGGTGGGGAATGAACAGGATATATAGGCAGTTAAGAGAGAAATGTACACCTATTCCTAGAAACAGGTGTCCAGCAATTTCCTGTGCATGACAGGTGGGGAATGAACAGGTTATTTTAGGAAGCTAGCGTTGTAGCGAACACATCTTCCATGGAAACAGGTGCGTAGCACTTTACCTGTTAATAATAGGTGGGGAATGAACAGGATATATAGGCAGTTTGGATTGAAATGAAGACATACTCCATGGAAACAGGTGCCTAGCACTTTTCCTGTGCATGTTAGGTGGGGAATGAACAGGATATATAGGTAGTTTAGAGTGAAATGAACACATATTCCATGTAAACTGGTGCCTAGAACTTTACCTGTGCATGATAGGTGGGGAATGAACATGATGTATAGGCATTTTAAATTGAAATGAACACATATTCCATGTAAACTGGTGCCTAGAACTTTACCTGTGCATGATAGATGGGGAATGAACAGGATATATAGGCATTTTAGAGTGAAATGAACACATATTCCACCTAAACAGGTGCCTAGCACTTTACCTGTGCATGATAGGTGGGGAATGAACAGGATATATAGGCAGTTTAGAGTGAAATGAACACATATTCCATAGAAACAGGTGCCTAGCACTTTACCTGTGCATGATAGGTGGGAAATGAACAGGATATATAGGCAGTTTAGAGTGAAATTAACACATATTCCACCTAAACAGGTGCCTTGCACTTTACCTGTGCATGATAGGTGGGGAATGAACATGATATATAGGCAGTTTAGAGTGAAATGAACACATATTCCATAGAGACAGGTGTATTGCTCTTTCGCTGTGCATGATAGGTGGGGAATGAACATGACATATAGGCAGTTTAGAGTGAAATGAACAGATATTCCACCTAAACAGGTGCCTAGCACTTTAACTGTGCATGATAGGTGGGGAATGAACAGGATATATAGGCAGTTTAGAGTGAAATATACACCCATTCCATAGAAACAGGTGTCCAGCAATTTACCTGTGCATGACAGGTGGGGAATGAACAGGATATATAGGAAGCATAGTGTGTAGCGAACACATCATCCATGGAAACAGGTGCGTAGCACTTTACCTGTTAATGATAGGTGGAGAATGAACAGGATATATAGGCAGTTTGGATTGAAATAAAGACATATTCCATGGAAACAGGTGCCTAGCACTTTACCTGTGCATGTTAGGTGGGGAATGAACAGGATATATAGGTAGTTTAGAGTGAAATGAACACATATTCCATGTACACTGGTGCCTAGAACTTTACCTGTGCCTGATAGGTGGGGAATTAACAGTATGTATAGGCATTTTAAATTGAAATGAACACATTCTATGTAAACTGGTGCCTAGAACTTTACCTGTGCATGATAGGTGGGGAATGAACAGGATATATAGGCATTTTAAATTGAAATGAACACATATTCCAAAGAAACAGGTGCCTAGCAGTTTACCTGTGCATGATAGGTGGGGAAGTAACAGGATATATAGGCAGTTTAGAATGAAGTGTACAGCTATTCCATAGAAACAGGTAGGCCAGGCACCTGTTTCCTAGGAATGTGTGTTCATTTCACTCTATACTGCCTATATATCCTGTTCATTCCCCACCTATCATGTACAGGTAAAGTGCTAGGCACCTGTTTGTATGGAATATGTGTTAATTTCACTCTAAACTGCCTATATAACATGTTCATTCCCAACCTATCATACACAGGTAAAGTGCTAGACACCTGTTTAGGTGGAATATGTGTTAATTTCACTCTATACTGCCTATATATCATGTTCATGTCCCCCAACTATCATGCACAGGTAAGTTTGGCTAGGCAACCTGTTTAGGTGGAATATGTGTTCATTTCACTTTTAAACTGCTATATATTATGTTAAATCCCCCCCTTTATCATGCACAGGTAAAGTGCTAGGTACCTGTTTCGGTGGAATGTGTTCATTTCACTCTAAGCTTCCTATATGTCCTGTTCATTCCCCACCTATCTTGCACAGGTAAAGAGCTAGGCACCTGTTTAGGTGGAATTTGTGTTCATTTCACTCTAAACTGCCTATATATTCTCTTCATTCCCCACCTATCATGCATAGGTAGAGTGCTAGGCACCTGTTTAAATAGAATATGTGTTCATTTACTCTAAACTGCCTATATATCATGTTTATTCCCCACCTATCATGCACAGGTAAAGTGCTAGGCACCTGTTTAGGTGGAATATGTGTTCATTTCCCTCTAAACTGCCTATATATCCTGTTCATTCCCCACCTATCATGCACAGGTAAAGTGCTAGGCACCTGTTTAGGTGGAATATGTGTTCATTTCCCTCTAATCTGCCTATATATCCTGTTCATTCCCCACCTTTCATGCACAGGTAAAGTGCTAGGCTCCTGTTTAAATAGAATATGTGTTCATTTCACTCTAAACTGCCTATATATCCTGTTTATTCCCCACCTATCATTTCACTAAACTGTCTATATATCCTGTTCATTCCCCATCTATCATGCAAAGGTAAAGTGCTAGGCACCTGTTTAGGTGGAATATGTGTTCATTTCACTCTATACTGCCTATATATTCTTTTCATTCCCCCACCTATCATGCACAGGTAAATTGCTAGGACCTGTTGAATGGAATTGTGTGTTCATTTCACTCTAAACTCCCTTTATTTTATCCTGTTCATTCCCCACCTATCATGCACAGGAAAAGTGCTAGGCTCCTGTTTAGGTGGAATATGTGTTCATTTCCCTCTATACTGCCTATATACACTCACCGGCCACTTTATTAGGTACACCTGTCCAACTGCTCGTTAACACTTAATTTCTAATCAGCCAATCACATGGCGGCAACTCAGTGCATTTAGGCATGTAGACATGGTCAAGACAATCCCCCTTGCGTTCAAACCGAGCATCAGTATGGGAAGAAAGGTGATTTGAGTGCCTTTGAACGTGGTATGGTTGTTGGTAAACCAGAAGGGCTGGTCTGAGTATTTCAGAAACTGCTTATCTCCTGGGATTTTCACGCACAACCCTTTTCTAGGGTTTACAGAGAATGGTCCGAAAAAATAAAAAAAAACATTCCAGTGAGCGGCAGTCCTGTGGGGGGAAATGCCTTGTTGATGCCAGAGGTCAAAGGAGAATGGGCAGACTGGTTCAAGCTGATAGAAAGGAACAGTGACTCAAATAGCCACCCGTTACAACCAAGGTAGGCAGAGAGCATCTCTGAACGCACAGTACGGCGAACTTTGAGGCAGATGGGCTACAGCAGCAGAAGACCACACCGGGTGCCACTCCTTTCAGCTAAGAACAGGAAAATGAGGCTCCAATTTGCCAAGCTCATCGAAATTGGACGTAGAAGATTGGAAAAACGTTGCCTGGTCTGATGAGTCTCGATTTCTGCTGCGACATTCGGATGGTAGGGTCAGAATTTGGCGTCAACAAAATGAAAGCATGGAAACATCCTGCCTTGTATCAACGGTTCAGGCTGGTGGTGGTGTCATGGTGTGGGGAATATTTTCTTGGGGACTCTTTGGGCCCTTGGTACCAATTGAGCATCGTTGCAACACCTTGTGGAATCTATGCCACGAAGAATTGAGGCAGTTCTGAAGGCAAAAGGAGGTCCAACCCGTTACTAGCATGGTGTACCTAATAAAGTGGCCGGTGAGTGTATTCTTTTCATTCCCCACCTATCATGCACAGGTAAATTGCTAGGCACCTGTTTGAATGGAATGTGTGTTCATTTCACTCTAAACTGCCTATATATCCTGTTCATTCCCCACCTATCATGCACAGGAAAAGTGCTAGGCACCTGTTTCTATGATATAATTGTTCATTCCACTATAAACTTATCTTGTATTCTATTTATTCAATCTTTTATTTAGCCCCTGAAACCTTCTTTACTTCTCCATGGCACTTTATTACTTAGTAATAATGTTCATTCTTTTTGTTCATGCCTTTTAGTATGTCCCCTCTGTAATCACAGTAGAAGACACCGAAGACTGGAGGAAAGCACAGTACTGCCACCATTACTAAGTAGTCACAGCAGAAGACACTGAATACTGGAAGAATGCACAGTACTGCCACCATTACTCTGGAGTCACTGAATACTGGAGGGCACAGTACTGCCACCATTACTCTGTAGACACAGCAGAAGACACTGAATACTGGAGGATGGCACAGTACTGCCATTATTACTCTGTAGTCACAGCAGAAGACGCTGAATACTGGAGGGCACAGTACTGCCACCATTACTCTGTAGTCACAGCAGAAGACACTGAATACTGGAGGGCACAGTACTGCCACCATTACTCTGTAGTCACAGCAGAAGACACTGAATACTGGAGGACAGCACCGTACCACCACCATTACTCTGTAGGTCAGCTGCCATGTGCTGTACCATCTCTGTCGGGTTGAAGTAAAGAGACCTCAGGTATCTCACCACTATTAACTCCTTGTCTCCTGCCTGCTCATTTCTGCACCACCCATCAAGGTCACCTCACACACCACCACACATGCAGGCAGTCGAGGGAGAGACCACCAACAGAGTGTGCCCTGTGGGAACAACTACCATCAACATCTAAAGTGCAGACCCCCTCTTCATTGGTGACGGGCGCTGGAGGAGCATGTGAGGTGCGGGTAGCAAAGTGTCTAGCCACCGTGATAACGATTGGGCCTGGAGCCCGCGGCTTGCCACTTACGCCTCCCTTTCGACCGCTCTAGTTCACCACAAAATGGTGTCACGAACAGGATGAGCTTTAACCCTTTAAGGTCTGAGACTGTTTTGGACTTAAGGACCAAGCCCTTTTTTTCAAATCTGACATGTGCCACTTTAACTGTGAATAATTTTTCAATACTTTTACCTATCCATGTGATCCAAAGACTGTTTTTTTCATGACACATTGTGATTTAAGTTAGAAATTAATTTTGGTCAATAAAATCCTTGCTTATGTGTGAAAAATATCAAAATGTTGTGAAAATGTGGAAAAATTAGCCGTTTTTGAAGTTTAAAAATTTCTGTGTGCAAGACACATACTCACACCAAACAAAGTAGTAAATAATGAACATCTACCATATGTCTACTTTATGTTGGCATGATTTTTTTTAAACATCCTTTTATTTTTTAAGACATTTGGGGGCTTTGAAATTTAATAGCAAATTTTAACATTTTCAACAAAATTTACAGAACAGATTTTTTTTTGAACCAGACCACTTCTGACGTCGTTTTTAGGGGCTTGTATGTTAGAAATCCCCTATAAATTACTCCATTTCAGAAACTACACCCCTTAAGGTAGTTAAAACACCATTTAGGAAGTTTATTAACCCTATAGGTATTTCGCAGAAATTAATGAAAAGTGAAAGAGAAAAATTTTAATCTTTTTGTTCATTATTCACTGGAACCCAGTAGATTTTACCAAGAAAATGCAACTCAATAATGATTCTCCTTATTATGCCGTGTTTAGAAATATCTCACTTGTAGCCCATATGCACTTTTTGACTCTTCCACAGGCCTCAGAATTGAAGGAGCACCTTCTTGTTTTTAGGGCATCATTTGTTTAGAATATTTTTCAGGCATCATTTCAGGTTTTCTAACACACTTTCTTACTAAAACTTCTCTAAAAAGACCTAATTTTGGAAACTAAACTCATCATGGAATACAGCTGGGGGTGTAGTGAGTATACTAGCCCCACAAGTGTTTAACAGATGTCTTTAGCATTGGGCCATGAAAATGAAAAGTTACATTTTTTTTTAATAATATGCAGTTTCAGTTGAAATTTGTTTGATTTTCACAAGGAGTACCAAAGAAACAAAACCCCAAAATCTATCACCTGATTTCTTCCAAGTTTGGCAATGCCCTATATGTGGGGTGTAAACTACTGTTTGGGTGTATGACAGGGAGCACTATTTAGAATGCAGATTTTGATGAATGGCTGTTGTATGCTATGTCCCATTTGCAAAGCTCCCTAGATACCAGTAGACACCTTCAAAAAGTGACCCATACAACCACTAAGATATTCATATAGAGGCATAAAGATTATTTTAATTTTTTGTTTAGTTTGGTGTTCCAATTTGTAATGGGGTATTAAAGTAAATGGTACAATGCGCTTTTGCCTTCTTTGCTGTCGAAGGCACCTCGGATGGAAAATGTTGGTCTCTATCAATTCTTGAGCAATCACTTGTTGATGGCAAATTTTCCTCTTCTTCACTAGCTTCAAAACTTAATTTTTTAATAACATTTTCTTGGTACTCCAAGTAAGTTGCCCTGTGGCCAGTAGATCTGTACAAAATAAATGACTTGTACATTGCAACTTGGACTAAATGTACTAAGATTTTTTTGTACCAAGTTCTGGAAATTTTTTACTGCTTGATTTGGGCTTTTATGATTTTGTCAGAAAGCCAACCCACCCCCATATATGAGTTTTTACGCCTGTATGCAAACAGGCTTTAGGATTGTTCCAGATCTGTAGGATTAAAGGGCAGGAGTGCTTGTATCATCATGTAGAGTTGTTAACATGTGAACGTCTCTTTTGTCCATATATTTTAAAAACAGCACCCCATCACTGCACACTGCTTTGCTTTCACCAATTTTTAATCTTTGGCTTATGAGGGTCTTTGAGAGGCCTTTTTGATTTTTTTTCTAATGGTTCCACAAGCTGCAGGGTTTTTCTACAGCCAGGCATTTTAATAGTGGAACACTGGTGTAGAAATTGTCTATGTACATGTGGTAGCCTTTATCTAGAAGGGGTTGCAGGAGATCCCAAACAATTCTACCATTTGTACCTAGAATGGGAGGGAGTTCAAATTGTGTATCCTTGCCTTCATATATTCTGAAAGTATATGTATATCTAGTTTGTGACTCACATAATTTATAGATTTTTATGCCATATCTGGCTCTTTTGCTGGGGATATATTGTTTAAATTTCAGTCTGCCTTTAAACTGAATGAGGGATTCATCTACTGAAATATTTTTGCCAGAGGTATAAATTTCAATAAAATAATTTATTACAGGACAAATTTTAAAAAGGCGGTCAAAATGAGGTCAATTGGGAGTGGGCACAGGGAATTATCGTTGCAGTGTAAAAATTGAATTATTGCCTCGAATCTTCCCCTGGGCATGGTTGTGCGGTACAAGGGTGTGTGGTGCAACAAATTTTTTTAGTTATACCCATATTTAGAAATAACCCTCAGAAGTTTCACAATTCAGTTTCATCAACAGGATGCCACCTGTACGGCCTGGCATAAAATGACTGTGGATTAGCTGCAATTATTTGTTCCACATATAAGTTTGTATGCCTGACCAATAAATTAATACAATCGTTTGTAAAAAAAAAAAAAAAAAAAAAAGCTGAAAAAAAATGTATGTCTCTAGCCCGTTGTGTCAACGGACATTCCTGTAGTAGCATTAAATTTCAGAATTCGGAGGGGTGTAGTTCAATGGGGGTAAACTTTTTTTTATAGTTTACATTTTTTTTATTTTTTTTTAAATAAAAGCCTTGTCACCCCAAATTATTTGTATGCTATGATCACTCTTAACGAACATCCTGAATAACTAAACTAAGTTTTTTGTATTTTTTGTTATTCTTTTTTATTTTTTGCAAAAGCCCTTTCACTCCAAATGATTTGTATGCTACAATCACCATTAACCAATGTGCTAAATTACTAAACACATTTTTTTGTATTTTTATCAATTTTTTTAACATTCTTTTTATATTTTATGAAACGTCACCAACATACTTTTAATTGTAAGCTATTGTCCCTTCAACATATGATGTAAGTGGATTTTTTGTTCATCCCTAGGTATATATAAAAGAAAAAAAAAAAAGGATAACTTGAATACTTAACAGAGGAGAAGGGGTTAACACTTTATTGGGGTAGCAATGGGCAGTGACAGATTTGGGAACAGAAGTTACAAACTGTCTTTTTAACTGATCAGACAGCTATAACAATAAGGGTATGTTCACACGGCATAATTGCGGGGTGTAATTACGTCCCGCAATTACGCCGGGACTCGCTCCGACTCCCGCGGGGTATTCATTACCAGCAGCGCGAATTCACGAAATACGTCTCAATTTAAGCCGTGTGAACATAGCCTATGAGTGAGGGGAACAGGGACTTGGCAATGAAAGGGTTAATTTTTTTTAATGTTTTTCTCTGTATGAGCCAGTGATGATCACTGGCAGAAAGCTAGAACTTGAAAGTGGCAAACTGTCTGATCTATTCAGCTGATTAGACAGCTGCCACAAATAGATCACAGGGGCAGTTAAGTGATTGGGCAGTGGAGGGGTTAATAAAGTATTTCAGGCTGAGACATCCCCGATCAGCACAGGACACTAGGAGGCAGCACAGTAATACTCCGATCTCCTCAGTGTCTTACACAGAACAGAGGCAATCAGAGCCTGGGACCGGCTTTTTTTGCCGATTTGTGACAGTCACAGTGATCGCCGGCAAGGGACTGCCGTGATTGGAACTCCTGTCGTGTTGGTCAGCTGTCATAAACCGTGATTAGCACGGAGCTGTCACCCTGTCTCTGCACAGGGTGACAGAAAGCATCTATGACGTTCCTGTATGTCATGTTGCATTAACAGGCACTGTACCATGACGTACAGGAACGTCAAGGTGCATTAAAGGGTTAAGTGTTACCTGCAACCAAGATGTGCCGAAACGTCCTAGCCATCTTTATTTGTGCATCTATGGACTGTGTTGTGAGTACTAAGAAGAATCGTGTTTGTGCTGTGTGAATTGCAAGTTGTACAGCTATGTCAGCCGCTGAAATGCATGAAAACCGCAACCGCCATCTTGCTGTCTTCTTGGACTTTGTGTGACCCCAAGCAGAGTTTGCTGAGTCATTTCCCGCCCAAGCAGAACGGTGCCAGAGAAGGGAGGAGTGGTGTCGAAATAGTGAAGGAGTGGTTGCTATGTCTCGTAACCTCCCCCAGTTCCGCTATGCCATGCTTCACTTGTTTGCAAGGAGTGAGTTGGAGCGGCAGCAAGTTCTTAGAGAGAGAGAGAAAGCAAGAGCGGTTATAGCCTTGCAGTTAACTATTGACCATGTGGATCCACCCAGCCCGGCGCCTCAGTGGAGCTTCCGGGATGAACCCCATATTTTGGAGGAGTTGGCCCTTCAACTAGTGACCATGCAAGTGGAGTCTGCCCTGGTGAGTGAGGAAGAGTCTGACTCAGCCTGAGCATTACCTGAAGGGAGTGCTGGCCCTGAAGAGGCAGAACAGACACCAGAGCCTGTTCCTAAGATGGATGACCCCCAGAACCCACGACTGAACCATCGGTTGCCCAGCCACAGTCTGCCATGCAGCCAGCGATTCAGACGGGCCAGAATACGCAATATGCGACAGGCGCACCTACGATTGTGCCCCGTACGAACCTTGTGAGGCAATGTCCATATCCCCCGGAGACTGTTGCCAAGGTCACCTGGAGCAGGGAGGAGTTCTTGAAAGCTGAGCGGGATGCTGCGGATTATGTCAACGGTCTCAACACCTCCGCCACCAACAGTGTAGTCCAGTCATTTGACATCAAGTCGGTTAAGCGCTGGGACCTGCCACAAAAGTATCATAACCAGATCCCTGGACAGAAGGTGCGGTACACTAAGTGTATGTCCGCGTGCGGATACTGGACCACAGTCGTGCAGCACCTTGATATACCAGTGCATCTGGAAGACCACAAGCCAGCACCTGCGGGAGAGGTCTGGAGTGAGAAGGAGGAGGAAGAAATTGTCACCTTCTATCAAGAGTCAGAGGAGGTGATCAACCATCCTACAAGGCTGAGTACAGCAGTCAGCATGTTACTGGGAGAGAGTGATCATATAAGCCAGGAGATCGCCAAGTCGTCCGGAGAGCAGTGGAGTGATCAGAGAAATGTCACCAAAGGTTGTACAGGTACCCCTTGCCCTTAAAGTCACCATCTATAGCCCTGTCACTTGCATTGTGGCTGCCCCAGACATTTCTTCTAGTCAGGCTGTGCCTTATGTCCCTTTCACCACTCCAGTGGCACCACCATCTGCCCCCTTGATCCTGCTGCCATACGCGCACAAGTTCCTACCGCTATTAGGGTGGGATATCGTGGATACAGTCCACACGGCAAGCATGATCTCTTCACACCCAGCACCTCCACCACTGTGTGCCAAGAGGCATGTCCCTACAGCAGGCGATTCGCCAAGGCTTGTTCCCGTTGCCACAGGTGCCCCTGTATCCCCCTAAGTTGTACGCATCCGAGGAAAAGCCACCTGAGTCAAACCAGAATCCAACCACCTAGGTAAAAAGTCTTCCGATTTTAGGCTCACAGCTCATATTTTAGTGTTTAATTTATGTCTGCGTGTAAAATCTGTATTGTAATGTGTTTTGAATGTGCCCGCAATCGCTCGGCTGACCGTCACTAGTATGTCATGGCTTGTCTGAGTGCTTTTGGCTGAAAGTTACTCCTCCCATCATCGGTTTATTAGCTAGGAGTTATCCGCGCCTATCACGGCGTGAAGACATAAGAAAATATCTTATACTGCAAGTGCTCCGGCTGGAATCACTCCCCCTATCTTTTTCTGTATATGATGAGTGGTATTTGCACGTCTGACATTAACATAGCTCATATTAGAGAAATACGCAAATCTGTGTTTTACTATGCAAATGTTTTATAATGTTTTACAAGGTATTTCAAAGGAGTCGCAAGCAAGTTTGGACTTCTAAAAATAAATAAAGCAAGATTCCAAATGTTTTATAGTGTATAAGTACCGTTTAGTAGGATTTATCTGGGAGATATTTGTATGCTGATAATGTATATTTAGTGTAAGTTTAGTGCTGCTAGAAGAAAAAGTTGAAATGCTAAATAGGTGTAATGTATTTTATTATTTGGTCTTATATTGCTTAAGTGTTTGCCTTTCTTCAGTGTTACTATCCCAATCAGGATAGAAGTATTATGAGGGTTTTACCACGCTTGCTTTGGCACGAGGGTTGGAGTAATATAGAACATTTATGTACGTATGTGCTATGATTAGTGATGCACCCTCTAGTGTTGAATACGTTTTTGTGTAGAGCAAGTATCTGTTTAGATAAGGTACTGCACTACCTTTTTGTTGTGTCTGATGGTAGTTGTCAGCGTTTGTCGCGGTATGTCATGTCTTAAAGGGAATGTGTCACCAATTTTTATTTTTTACGTATTAAATCAAGCCCCTGATCCATATTCTTTTCCTCTCAGCCGTTTTTATTTCCTGATTGTAGATTTCTCTATTTGGCCGTCTATATATGATTGTGGGGAAGACATTCTTGCTTGCACTGCTTTAACAGCAGTCAGAGAGATACTTTACAGCAGCTTCTTGCCCATAGGATTCTTAAGACAGTTTCTGTCCAATAGACGTCTATAGGATAGTTTTCACTGTGAAGGGAGGGCAGAGGGGGAGCTGTGACATCTCCTCTTGTGACTGGTGGATTCTGTGTTATCTGTACACCAATGTGTCCTCCTTTCAAGTGTGACCTGCTTTTATGGTTAATGTGCTGACTGCTGAAAAAAAGCTCTCTAAACGAACGGAAGTGTCAGTCGATTATTGGCTTAGTGGCCAAAGTGAAAACTACAGGACTTAGGAATTATTAAAAAATACTGAAAGTGTATGGAAAATTATAAAAAAAAATTACCAGAATTTACTACAAAAATGTGTTTAACATAAAAATGTTGAGTTAACAATATTCATTTTTGAAGACACTTTTCCCTTTTTAAATGTTTTTCTACCTTAAGCTGTAGGGATGTGCTCATCGTTGTATACCTTTAAATCAGGGCCGAGGTATGGGGACTTTGGGATTTGTGCTTGAACCCAAGGCTTATGTCCTTTGTGTGTTATTGGGAATTGCTTCAGTTCTGTCACAGTTGTTTTGTTCGGGATTGGGCTTCCCCAGCAATGCACTGTGTGATTTTTGATGCTCGCTGTTTCTCTCTTAACATGTTTGTCTTGTATGTGTGTTTAAGCTATTGAAAAAGTAGATAGATGTTTTAAAGGAAGTCTATTTTTCTATGTGGTTTTACTTCTTCACTGTTGGGACGGTGTGTGCTGTCTCCACTGTTGTAGTTTTTTGGCATTGGGGTACAATGGTGATAAATGATGTCCGCACCTAAGCAAAATTACTGAAGGAAGAATTTTCTAAATAGAGTTTTACAGGAAATTTTATAGTAGTATAATCAGGGCCGTCTTAACAGCACTATGGGCCCCTGGGCAGAGAGGTGTACTGGGGCCCCCCCTCTCCCACCAAAAAAAAAAAAAATATAAAATAATCAAAGAAACAAATTAAACATACCAGGATCAGGTCACTATTACATGACAGAGACCACAGCTCTAATCGAATTCTAGTGCAAAATAAAAACCCCAGACACCAGGGACTCACGGAGGCTTCCTGTGTTTTCAAGTCGTTCTGATGTTTTCTTTCCCTTTTCCTTTCCACCTAACCACCTTTCTCCCTGGCGCCACTAGTCCTGCAGGAATGTAACACAAAAACTTCTTAGTAATTAGGCAGGCAGGGTCAGTAATTAGGCAGGCAGGGCCGGTGGTTATTAGCCAGCGCAGGGCGTTATATGGGCAGGCAGGGCCCAGTATATGGGCAGCAAGGGGCAGTATAGGGCAGGAAGGGCAGGTATTAGCCAGGGGGGCAGTGGCAGTGTATATAGCCAGGCAGGGCAGTGTATCTTAGCCAGGCGGGGCTGTGTATATAGCCAGGCCAGGGGCACGTATATGGGCAGGCGATGGGCAGTATATGGGCATGGCAGCGGCAGTATATGGCAGGCAGAGGGGCGAGTATATAGCCAGCAAGGCAGGTATATCGCCAGGCAGGGGCAGTATATAGCCAGCTAAGCATGGCAGTATATAGCCAGGCAGGGGGAAGTACATGGCAGCAGGGGCAGTAGTGTATATAGCATGGCAGGGGCAGATATATGGGCAGGCAGGCAGTGTATATAGGCCAGGTGGGGCAGTGTATATAGCAGCAGGGGGCAGTATATGGGCAGGCGAGGGGAGTGGGGATTGTATAACGGGCTGGCAGGGGTGTATACTGGCCAGGCCAGGGCAGTGTATACGGCCAGGCCAGGGCAGGGTATACGGCCAGCAGGGCAGTGTATTCACGGCCAGGCAGGGCAGGGATATGGGCAGGCAGGCATGGTATTTGGGCAGGCAGGGGCAGGGTATAATGGGCAGGCAGGGCAGGTGTATATAGCCAGGCAGGGCGCCTGTATATAGGCAGGCTGGGGCAGTGTTTATAGGCAGGATGGGGCAGTATATGGCAGGCCAGGGCAGGGTTTATAAGGCAGGCAGGGCAGTGTCTTATGGCAGGCTGGGCAGTGTATATTGCCAGGCAGGGCTAGGTTATATGGCCAGGGCAGGGGCAGGGTATATGGCCAGGCAGGGCAGGAGTATATGGCAGGCAGGGCAGTGTATATGGCCATGGCAGGGCATGTATATGGCAGGTAGGGCAGGGTTTTTGGGCAGCAGGACGGGGTATATGCGCCAGGCAGGGCAGTAGTTTTAAAAAAATTAAAATAAAATTCTTACTCCACCTGATTTCCCTCCTCTTTCTCGTACGGAGCCTGTGGCCGTTCACAGCAGACTGCCATGGCCACGGAGCTGTGCGCTGCGTTGACGTCTCAAATCGCGCGCCTGCCCCGCGACCTTCCTGGGAGCTGATCAGGACGGATCAATAGATTCAAGATGTTCAGCCTCGGCTGCCTGGCCCGCACCACGCGGTGCAGGCGGGTCAGCCGTGATGGCTACATGGCTGTCTGTCTGACCCAGCCATGCAGCCGGGTGGGATGAAGGGGGGAACTGCGCACAGGCCAGCGCCGTACTCAGGGCCGCCAGGGGGAAACCCCAGCTCCTGCGGCGACGCTCCGAGCCGGCGATGCGGACCCGAAATCCCGGCTGTCGCTCCACTGGGCAGGGTAGGCGGCTGGCCCGGGACGGGCCCCCGGAGGATCGTGGGGCCCCCGGGCAATGGCCTACCTGGCAAATGCAAGAGACGGCCTGAGTTAATTGTTATGGAAAAATGTGTTTCTAAGATTTATATTGTTCTATTGTGAGGTGATATTTTGTGAACATCTAAAGTATACAATAGGGAAAGAATGCTCTAGGTTCAGCTTAAGGCCATGTTCCACACGGATTATTCTGGGAGTTATTCAGTCCGTAATTTCGCGCGAATGCGCCAATTACGGGTGAATTCGTCCAGTAACTGAGGTATATGCTCAGTTCTCATAGAGAACTATGCATTACGTCTCCTCTCCCTGCTCGGCGACTACGCAGAGGGGGGATATGTAAATGATTGGTTTACTTCCCTTCTAGCGGCGTATACGCGCCGCTAGCTGTGACTGTCTTTGGGCCGGCGAAGTGTCTGCCTCGCTTACTGCCCCCGGCCACTCGGAGTATATTGCGGGTCGGAATTACGCCCCGCAGTTAAGCCGTGTGAACATAGCCTAATAATGTTACTGTGAACACACACCACCACAAATGCGGGCAGTCGAGGGAGAAAAAAACCAAAACAGTGTGCCTTGGGGAAACAACTATCACCAACATCTAAAATGCAGGCCCCCTCGGGTAGCCACCGTGACAAGGATCAGGCCTGGGACCCATGGCTTGCCGCTCCCACCTCTCTCCTCTGTCTCCCTCCGGGCTGCTCCGGTTCACCACAAGAGCAGAAGACATTGAATACTGGAGGAGGGCACAGTACTGCCACCATTACTCTGAAGTCACAGCAGAAGACACTGAATACTGGAGGAGGGCACAGTACTGCCACCATTACTCTGTAGTCACAGCAGAAGACACTGGATAAGACAGGCAGCAGAGTTGAGGATGGATTGAAGGGTGGAGCGAGGGTACTAGAC
This sequence comes from Phyllomedusa bahiana, assembly GCA_025379985.1. Classification (NCBI taxonomy): domain Eukaryota; kingdom Metazoa; phylum Chordata; class Amphibia; order Anura; family Hylidae; genus Phyllomedusa; species Phyllomedusa bahiana. The sequence goes on from JAODAL010003223.1 coordinate 168,394, forward strand.
CGGGGAGCCTACAGAGAAGGATGTTGCCAGTAGTCTAGGGAGGGAGATGACGCAGGGCATGACCCAGCATTTTTGTGGTATAGGGTTTAAGGAACATGAGCGGATTCGTGAATATTTTTCAGGTGGTGGCGGGCCAGCTGAGGTAAGGGTTTGGAGTGTGGTTTGAAGGACCAAAGTGGAGATCAAGGTTATCCCCAAGGCAGCGGGACTTGCGGGACCGGTGTGAGTGTAGAGCCATTGGACTATGATGGAGATCAGGTGGGTGATGGAGTGGACGGTGGGAAGATTATGTCATTTGGTTTTCTCTTTTATTTAGTTTTTAGGTGATGGGAGGAAGAAGGAGGATATGGGACGACAGTACAATCTGGGATCGGGACAGTAGAGAGTTTTGATGTCTGGGCAGAGATGTTAATGTTGGTGTCATCAGCATACAGGTGGTATTGAAAGCCATGTGATGCTTGAGTGTTCCAGTCAAGAGTTTAGTTAGAGAAGAGTAGTGGGCCCTGGTACTAACCCATATGGGACTACAACAGTTGAGAGGCCGGGGGGAGGAGGGGTCTGGAGCGAGAGACGACTGAATGTCTCCGAATCATGAGGTGACGAGGTGATCCAGGAAAGGGCTGAGTCCGTGATGCCGAGATTGAAGAGGATTTGTAGCTGGACGGGAATGGTCAAACCAGTGTCAAAGACAGTGGACAGTCTAAGAGGGAAGATCGAGTAGTGCGTGAGGCTTTTGAGTTGTTTAATAGGTCATTGGTGACTTGTGTTGGGCAGTTTTCGTTGAGTGATTGGGGTTATGAAGCAGCTGGTCGGGTCAAGAAATAAAAAGAGTTGGAGGAGTGTTGAGGATTTTCGTTCGTTGGGAGAGGGAGTTTAGGAAAGCAAATGGATGCAGAGAGTGGGGCGATAGTTGGACAGAGTGGAGGGGTCAAAGAGATGGTTTCTTTTAGGTAATGGGATGTATGGTTGCATGCTAAAGGAGGAAGGGAAGGCGAAAGTTACCAGAGGTTAGCCAAAAGGTTGAAAAGGTGGGTGGGGCTGGGATATTCAGCTCTAAGGTTCAGGGATGTGGTGGGCTGGCAGTGGTCAAGGTTACAGGTCGTGAGGATGGATTGGGAGAGTAGGGAGGTGACCTTGTCCGGAGTGACAGTGGAGAAAGGCGGTAGGGGGGGGGGGGGGGAGGGCAAGGTGACGGGAGAGTGGCTGGGGTGTGGGAGCTGTGTGGCATGGATGTGGGTGAAGGGGACAGTGGGGTGAAGCTTTCTCTGATGAGGTTGGTCTAAACAGAAAGTGGGTGGCAAAGTCGTCTGCTGAAAGGACAGATGGGGGAGTAGGTGCTGGTGGACGGAGGAGAGAGTTGAAGGTGTTAAAAAGTTGTCTGGGGTTGTGAGACAGTATGTGTATATATGTTACTGCCACGCCAGTGTGCACCTATGCTCCTTTTTTTCCCCCCAAGAAGTTTTTTTGGATGTGCAAAACCATATATTGTTTATAACTTTACAATGTAGTCACAGCAGAAAACACTGAATACTGGAGTAGGGCACAGTACTGCCACCATTACTCTGTAGTCACTGAATACTGGAGGAGGGCACAGTACTGCCACCATTACTCTGTAGTCACTGAATACTGGAGGAGGGCACAGTACTGCCACCATTACTCTGAAGTCACAGCAGAAGACACTGAATACTGGAGTAGGGCACAGTACTGCCACTATTACTCTGTAGTCACAGCGGAAAACACTGAATACTGGAGTAGGGCACAGTACTGCCACCATTAGTCTGGAGTCACTGAATACTGAAGAAGGGCACAGTACTGCCACCATTAGTCTGGAGTCACTGAATACTGAAGAAGGGCACAGTACTGCCACCATTACTCTGAAGTCACAGCAGAAGACACTGAATACTGGAAGGCACAGTACTGCCACCATTACTCTGTAGTCACTGAATACCGGGGAGCACAGTACTGCCACCATTACTCTGTAGTCACTGAATACCAGAGGGCACAGTACTGCCACCATTACTCTGTAGTCACTGAATCCCCGGGGGGCACAGTACTGCCACCATTACTCTGTAGTCACAGAAAACTGGGGGGCACAGTACTGCCATAATTACTCTGTAGACACTGAATACGGGAGGAGGGCACAGTACTGCCACCATTACTCTGAAGTCACAGCAGAAGTCACTGAGTACCGGGGGGGCACAGTACTTCCACCATCACTCTGTAGTCACAGCAGAAGACATTGAATATTGGAGGGCACAGTACTTTCACAATCACTCTGTAGTCACAGCTGAAGTACGGAATACTGGAGGAGGGCACAGTACTGCCAACTTTTACTCTGTAGTACACTGAATAATAGAGAGCACAGTACTGCCACCTTACTCTGTTGTCACTGAAATACTGAAGGGGCACAGTACTGCCACCATTACTCTGTAGTCACTGAATACCAGAGAGCACAGTACTGCCACCATTCCTCTGTAGTCACGAATACCAGTGAGCACAGTTAATGCCACTCTTACTCTGTAGTCACGAATTCCGGGGGGCACAGTCTGCCTTATTTACTCTGTAGACACTGAATACTGGAGGAGCACAGTACTGCCACAATACTCTGAAAGGAACCAGCAGAAGACACTGAATAACTGGCAAGGCACAGTACTGCCACCATTACTCTGTAGTCACTGAATACCGGGGGGGCACAGTACTGCCTCATTACTCTGTAGTCACTCATTGCCGGGGGCACAGTACTGCCACCATTACTCTGTAGTCAATGCATACGGGGTCACAGTACTGCACCATTACTATGTAGTCAATGAGTAACGGGTGGGGCACAGTATGCACCATTACTCTGTTGTACTGAATACCAGAGAGCACAGTACTGCCACCATTACTCTGTAGTCACTGAATTCCCGGGGGGCACAGTACTGCCATAATTACTCTGTAGACACTGAATACTGGAGGAGGGCACAGTACTGCCACCATTACTCTGAAGTCACAGCAGAAAAGAAGGTCATGAGTACGGGCGGGCCAGTACTTCCACATCACTCTGTAGTTCACTGCAGAGACATTGATATGGAGGGCACAGTACTTTCACAATCACTCTGTAGTCACAGCAGAAGACACGGAATACTGGAGGAGGGCACAGTACTGCCACCATTACTCTGTAGTCACTGAATATCAGAGAGCACAGTACTGCCACCATTACTCTGTAGTCACTGAATACCAGTGGGCCACAAGTTCTGCCACCTATTAATCTGTAGTCAATGACCTGAGAGCACTGTACTGCCACCAATTTCTTGTAGTCTATTGAATACCAGAGAGCAATAGTACTCGCCGACATTATCTCTGTTAGTCACTGAATTCCCGGGGGGCACATTACTGCCATAATTACTTCTGTAGTCAGCTGAATACTGGAGGAAGGGCACAAGTACTGCCACCATTACTCTGTAGTCAGCAGAAGCCAACTGTAATTCTGAGAAGGCACAGTATGCCACCATTTCTCTGTAGTCACTGAATACGGGGAGCACAGTGTACTGCCACCATTACTCTGTAGTCCTCTCGATTACGGGGGGCAACCAGTACTGCACATTACTCTGTAGTCACTGAATACCGGGGGGCACAGTACTGCCACCATTACTCTGTAGTCACTGATTCCAGAGGGGAACAGTACTGTCCACCATTACAAAAACTCTTGTAGTTCACGTGAAATCCGCCGGGGGGCACAGTACTGCCATAATTACTCTGTAGACACTGAATACTGGAGGAGGGCACAGTACTGCCACCATTACTCTGACGTGCACAGCAGTATCACTGGTGTACGGGGGGCACAGTACTTCCACCATCACTCTGTCGGTCACAGAGATGACACGAATACTGGAGGAGGGCACAGTAGCTGGCCACCATTACTCGGTAGTCATTGATATCAGAGAGCACAGTACTGCCACCATTACTCTGTAGTCACTGAATACCAGAGGGCACAGTACTGCCACCATTACTCTGTAGTCACTGAATACCAGAGGGCACAGTACTGCCACCATTACTCTGTAGTCACTGAATACCAGAGAGCACAGTACTGGCCACCATACTCTGTGTCACGGATTACGAGAGAGCACGTCTGCCACCATTACTCTGTTGTCTCTGAAATTCAACGGGGGCACAGTACTGCCATAATTACTCTGTAGAAAATGAAGACTGGAGGAGGGCACAGTACTGCCACCATTACTCTGATGTCACGCAGAAAGACACTGAATACGGAAGGCTAAGTTACTAGCCACCAGTCTCTGTAGTCACTAATACAGGGGAAGCACCAGTACTGCACCATTATCTGTAGTCACTCATTACGGGTGGGCACAGTACTGCCACCATTACTCTGTAGTCACTCATTACCGGGGGGGCACAGTACTGCCACCATTACTCTGTAGTCACTGAATACCGGGGGCACAGTACTGCCACATTACTCTGTAGCCAGCTTGAATACCAGAGGTGCACAGTGTTTTGCACTCGCCTACTGTGTCTGCTGTAAGTGGGAATCTGAATCCACGGGGGGCACAGTACTGCCATAATTACTCTGTAGGACATGAATACTGAGGAGGGGCAACTGTACTGACACCATTACTCTGGAAGTCACAGCAGAAGACCACAGAATTACCGGATGGCAAGTTCTGGCCACCATTACTCTGTAGTCACTGAATACCAGAGGGCACAGTACTGCCACCATTACTCTGTAGTCACTGAATACCAGAGGGCACAGTACTGCCACCATTACTCTGTAGTCACTGAATACCGGGGAGCACAGTACTGCCACCATTTACTTGTTAGTCACTGAATACCGGGGAAGCACAGTACTGCCACCTTTACTCTGTAGCAATGAATACCAGAGGGCACTAGGTACTGCCACCATCTACTCTGTAGTCACTGAATACCGGGGGCACAGTACTCGCCACCATTACTCTGTAGTCAGATACAGGGGGGCACAGTACTGCCACCATTACTCTGTAGTCTCTGAATACCAGAGGGCACAGTACTGCCACCATTACTCTGTAGTCACAATACCAGAGAGCACAGTACTGCCACCATTACTCTGTAGTCACTGAATACCAGAGAGCACAGTACTGCCACCATTACTCTGTAGTCACTGAATCCCTGGGGGCACAGTACTGCCACCATTACTCTGTAGTCACTGAATACCGGGGGGCACAGTACTGCCACCATTACTCTGTAGTCACTGAATACCAGAGGGCACAGTACTGCCACCATTACTCTGTAGTCACTGAATCCCCGGGGGGCACAGTACTGCCACCATTACTCTGTAGTCACTGAATCCCCGGGGGCACAGTACTGCCACCATTACTCTGTAGTCACTGAATCCCCGGGGGGCACAGTACTGCCACCATTACTCTGTAGTCACCAAATACCGGTGGGCACTGTACTGCCATAATTACTCTGTAGACACTGAATACTGGAGGAGGGCACAGTACTGCCACCATTACTCTGTAGTCATAGTAGAAGACACTGAATACTGGAGGGCACAGTACTGCCACCATTACTCTGTAGTCACGGAATACTGAAGAAGGGCACAGTACTGCCACCATTACTCTGTAGTCACAGCAGAAGACACTGGATAAGACAGGCAGCAGAGTTGAGGATGGATTGAAGGGGAGCGAGGGTACTAGACGGGAGGCCACAGAGAAGGATGTTGCAGTAGTCTAGGAGGGAGATGACGAGGGCATGGACCAGCATTTTTGTGGTATCAGGGTTAAGGAATGAGCGGATTCGTGAAATATTTTTCAGGTGGAGGCGGCAGGCAGAGGTAAGGGTTTGGATGTGTGGTTTGAAGCCCAAAGGGGAGTAAAGGGTTTTTCCCCAAAAGGCAGGGACTTGCGGGACGGTTGGGTGTAGAGCCTTGGACTATGATAGAGGTTCAGGTGGGGGATGGAGGGGGACGGTGGGGATTAGGGTTTTGGGTTTTTTCTTTATTAAGTTTTAGGAGATGGGAAAAGGAGGATAGGCGACAGCAATCGGGGATGGGGGGCCCAGTAGGAGTTGATGTTGGGCCGGGAGATGAAAAATTTGGGGTGTATCAGTTTACGGGTGGTATTGAAAGCCATGTAAATGTATGAGCTGACCCAGCCAAGAGTGTGGGATAGAGAAGAGTAGGGGGGCCCCAGGACTAACCCTTTTGGGCCCACCAAAAGAGAGGGCCCGGGGGGAGGAGGTGGGCAAAGAGACGCTGAATGTCCGATAGTGGGGTTTCGAGGAGACCCAGGAAAGGGTGGCCCGTGATGCCGAGATCGGGAGAGGATTTGAAAGCAGGAGGGGAAGAGTATCACTGAAAAAATTATAACCCGTTAAAATTTAAAACTTTTATAAATTTACCCTAAAAATATTTGACCTACCCCCCCTTTTTTAAAACTTTCCCCAACTTATACCTTTTTATAGGGCAGTTTAATCGGGCAGCGGGGGTAATCCCCCAAAAAAAGGGGCGGCCCCGCTTAAAGGGCAGCCCAAATTTATTGTATGTATGTAGCATTAAACCTGTATCCCCGGGGTTCCGCCCGCGTTTCTCCTTTTTTATAGGGTTCTTCAGGGGAAAAAAAAAACCCCCTTGCGGGTAGAATCAAATATTCTAAGCTATATAAATTTTTTAAAAAATTTTTAGCTGTTAAAAAATTTGTGTACTTAGCTATATGCCGCCGGTAGGGGTTGCTGATACCCCCTTGCGGCACTTTGAAAATGCTGGCCCCCGAAAGATGTAAGGGAGACGGATTTAAATAACCCCCTTTCCCCTTTATAAAATACCCAAAAAGGCCCCCTATAATGTATAGTAATAGGGCCCATTCCCTGACCCCTTTGTCTAAAAAGGCCAGGATATTTTTTTCTCCCGGGGGTTCCCGGGCCCCTTGCCCCATTTGTACCCCACACCCGGGGAAAAGGCTCCCGACAGGGTGGGGCCCCGGGGGGGGTGTTGTGCGCATGTAGAAATCCTTTCCCAAATGTCGGCGACTCCCAGCACCCCGGGGCCCTGAAGTGCGAAGGCCCGGATTTGTTCCCGGAAGAGTCTTTTCCGGTGCAAAAAAAACCCGCCAAACATTTTACTATGGGGTTTGGTTTTCCCCCTTTTTTGCAACCCTTGGGGTGGATTTAGTAAAGTAGAACTGGGTTAAATTTTTCAAAAGACTATTAACACTTATATTTCCCGATGAGTGTAGTTATTTATCTTTTGGTAGGGGGCATGAAAAGGGCCAAATAGCAGGGGGAAACTGAACCCATGCCCTAAGTGACATGGGTTATCATGTATGGGATTCAGTTTTTTAAAATTTAAACAAATTAAAAAAATTTTAAAAACTGATATAAAATTTTTGGGGTCTCATTTTAAAAATTTAAACGGGATGGTCCTCTGTGGAGGTAAAAGGCAAAAATGTGTGTACAGTTTCCAAGGTAATAAAATTTCAGGTTTTTAAATTGAAAAAAAAAATTTTGTAGAGTTTTTTTGGGCCCTTTGGGTGGCCCGACCCCAAATTGGAAAAATCCATTGGGCCTTTTACTTTAAGTTTTCGTCTATCCCATTCCCCCCCCCGGGGGGGATGGTCTACAACCTCTAGAATCAAAAAAACCGGGGTTTTCCCTTTTTCCCTCCATTATGAGGTTCCCAAACTGTCGGGGTATTGGAGTGTCTCCCCCTATTCCGTAATTCCCAAGTGTTCCCCCAATTTCTTTTAAACACCCTTTTAGTTTTTCCCTATGTAGTCGAGTGGGCAAGGGCATGTGACAATACACTACCCCTTTCTGTCCTACAGTTTGCAAAAAACCCCAATGTAAAAATTTTTTTTCCATTAGAGGCACTTTTAAAGGTTTTGGGTTTTTTTTATGTATGGACAAAACCCCACATCTCTGTCCCCATTTGAACTTTCCAATTTGGTCTTTTTTTTTGCCGGTGCTTCCTGGGGCAAAAGGTGTATAGTGGTATGGACCAAATTTTCCTTAATGGAAACTGCCTTTTTAAATTTGTTATTTTGGGGGGCGTGAGGGAAGATATCCTTCTTTTGTCCGTCCAAATTTTAGTATCCCCCAAAAATTTTTGTAAAATCTGAAAAAAACCCCTTGGTTCCTGTCATCCAAAAGGTTTTCCCCTAGAAGCACCCCATTATTTTCCCCGTCCTCCCGGGGTCTAGTTTGTTTAAAAATTTGCTTATCCTGTTTTGGATGTAGGAATGCAGATTTTTAAGCCCCCCTTGGGGGGTATCCCCCATTTAGAAAAATGTTTCTAAACTTTTTATGACTGTCTCCCAAAGTCCTCTTTCTAGAGCAGTTTCTCTTAATCGTAAAGGGAAAGACCTTTTTGGGATTCCCCTTTTACGGGTAAGGGATGATAAAATGTCCCTTGCAGCAGGTGTTGGTTGTGTTGGGTTTTTTGTTTATTGGTATGGATTTACCATTTGTCTTTTATAATTAGGACATCCAAAAAGGGTAGGCACTTCCTGCATTTAAAAAAGTGAAATGATTCCGATTTTATTGTTTTTAAAGTTGAGAACAAATTCTTCAAAATACCCTTGTGCCCCCCCCAGGGATTTATGATTTAATCCCCAGAATAAAATTGGGGGGGCCATGATCATCCCCCGGTTTGGGCCCCAAAAGGTACCCTCCCAGCCAGGAACAGATTTGCATTGGGGAGCGAAGGGCCCCCCCATGCGTGCCCCTGGCTGGGGGGAAGGTCTTGGGTGTGAAACACCCAAAAATTTTATGTCTCAAAAAAAAAAATTCAGTAGTCTAATCAAAAAGGATTATGCCCCAGGAGGGAATGGTCACAGTGTTAAAAAGACGGGGGACGGGTCTAGGGAGAAGGATCGAGTAGTGAGTGAGGCTTTAGGTTAATAGGTCTTTGGTGCCCTTGGTTAGGGCAGTTTCAGTTAGTGATGGGGTATGAAACCCCCAGGGGGTCAAAAAAAGAGTTGGGGGAGGTTGAGGTAAACGTGTTGTTTGAGGAGTTTTGAAGCAAATGGAAGAGGAGATGGGGCGTAGTTGGGGCAGAGAGGAGGGGTCAAAAGATGGTTTCTTTTGGAGGGAGTGATGGTGGCGCTTTAAAGGAGGAAGGGGAAAATACCAGAGGTTGCAAAAGGTTGAAAAGGTGGGTGAGGGGGGGGATAACAGCAATAAGGTCAGGGATGAGGTGGGATGGCAGTGGATCAAGGTTAAGGTAGTGAGGTTGGGTTTGGAGAGTAGAGAGGAGACTTGTCATGAGGCAGTGGAGAAAGAAGTTGGGGGGGGGGGGGAGAAGTGAAAATGAAGGTAGGTGGGGTGGTGGTGTGGACTGTGCAGCATGGGTGTGGGTGAAGGGGACGGGGTGAAGCTTTTTTCTGATGGGTTGGTCTAAACGAAGTTGGGGGGCAAAGTCGTCGTGAAAAGGCAGATGGGGGGTAGGTGCTGGTGGCGGAGGAGAGAGTTGAAAGGGGTTAAAAGTTGTCGGGGTTTGAGAAGTATGTGTTTTTATATGTTATGCCACGCCGTTTTGCACTATGCTCCTTTTTTTTTCCCCCCCCCGAAGTTTTTTGATGTGCAAAACCATAATTGTTTTTAACTTTACAATGTGTCACAGCAGAAAACATGAATACTGGAGTAGGGCCCGTACTGCCCCCCATTACTTGTGCAATGAAAATGGAGGAGGGGGAAAAACCCTTTTT